>BCLG01000491.1:0-14763 GCA_001602295.1 Zoysia matrella
ACGCATCTCGTCGTAAACAAAAAAAAAAAATTCCAATCTTTTCTTCTTGTTGTACAAAATTTTACGATTCTTTTGATCAGAGAGAGATAATGGTGAGTGGTTGATCAACTTTGCATACGGGAGCTCTAGAACAATGTCCTACCTCGTTCCATTTCTACCAGCATTATTTTCGCGCTTCATCGCCTCGGAAAGAAAGCTACGGCATTTGTTCCGATCTGCCAGCTGACGGGTCCATCTCCGCCGCTCCATGACCATCCAAAAATAGTTAACCGAAGCAAGCGAAGCGACCGCGCTGCATTGGCGCTTTGTGGTTATCATATCATCTTGCGGTGGTTGACGGTGGGGGGGGGGGGGGGGGGGGGGGGGGGGGCGCCTGCTTCGCTTCTCGCGTGATTGCGATGATCGATCGGGACCAGCCACCTAAATTGGCGCCACCCTTTTCTTCCCCCGGGCACTAGCTGGCCATACCACGATCCGGCGAGGACAGCAAGAAGAAAGAGCAACGGGCTTTGCACCGCACGGTATACCCGTACCGCAGCTACGGCGCAGGTGCAGCCGTGTGGTGGCGACGTGATGCAAGCAAGCCGCCGCCGGTTGCCGACCAGCCCACCGGGTATTTTCGTGGATAAACGATTGCGGCATGCCGAATTTGGCCTGCGTGCTTCCGATCGAGCAATCTGAGAGATGGTCCTCCGCCTTCCGAGCGTATCTTAATGAGGAAGAAGCACAGGCAACCTTGCTTCCTGGTGAAAAGCTGCGAGGATGGTGTTCCCTGTCATGCTCTGATGCTGCACGGAGATGAGGTACTTTTCTGGTCGGTGTGGCACTTTTCTGGCTGTCCCTTTGCGTCCGTAACAGAGGTGACTAATCAGCAGATCTATTTGTTGACAACATTACAACAATAAGTTACAGACTCTACCCGTTGAATCACTGAGCATATCACCTTTTTTTTTTCTGAACGAAATCGTCTTAGAACTTGTTTGAACCATTCTGAAGCATGGCAATACGCAACATGTTGACCCATGCAAATTGTTAAGGTTATCTGATTATCTCACCGTAGAGATCAAGGGGTTGACCAAGCTGAACAAATGCAAATGGAGTAAGTTCTTGTAGAAAACTTGTGTATCTTTTATCAGTAACATTGTAGTAAGACATTGGATTTATCATTTTTCAGAGGGTGTCAGGACCTCTTCCTTTTACTTGGAAGAGGAGAAACAAGCAAAAAAAAATTTAAAAAAAAAAACATCTCAAGGACTCTAAACAAACGAATTCACATCAACATTTCCAACTGACATATGGTACGGCGCTTGAGAGTAATATGGTGGGATCAAGCGTGTCTGATGACCCGCCCTCGCAATTCCGTCACTCACATGTGGGTCCCAATTATGTATGGACTTACAGGTCGAAGGTGGAACTGCGAGCGCAATACAACAGAGTAAATTGTTCCAATCTAGTGCGACTTGGTATCGCGTTGAGAATATATTGAAAATCAGTGGTAAGAACGGAACCAGGCGAGGAGAATAGGAAATGAGAAATAAGTGGAATCATACCCACATCCATTGTTCCTGTCCGCCATATAATTCCGTAAAGGTACCTATCTCGTTTTGTCAGAAACGAGAAGAAATGCAAAAGAATGGTGTGAGACATCAGACCTGTGCCGCTGGCTGTGCACATCTCATACTATTCCACTTGGAATTGCAATTCGGTCTTCATCACTCTTTTTTTTTTTTTTGACTTGTCCGCGAACCAGCGAAATAAAAAGCGTGCGCATAACATGTCGGTTTTCCAGCCGCAAAGCGGAAGGCGGCGTGGCCGAATGCGGCGCGGCGGCGGCAGCGGGGCCACTCAAACCCGTGCGCGTCCACAGAGTGCCGAGGCCCTTCGGTTGAAAACTTGTAACCTTTCTCCTCGCCTTCGTCATCGCTTGGGTCGCCTTCGTGCTCCCCGCGATGGTCATCCGGATCGGCGCGCTGGCGTCTTTTGATGGAGCGAAGCGAGCCGTTTAGCCGGAGCCACCGTGTTGCAGCGATTTTTGCATCGTGACGTGCTGAAGTCACAAGATCGTGATGCGCGGTTTCTAGCTCTTGACAGTAAAAAAAAAAAAAATTACTACTTCGCAGAGATAGAAGAGTGTTAGTGACTCTGAAGATAAGTATATTGGAGACGTCAAACAAAGGGGCCGACGTCTATAGACGTGACTTCGACGTGCCGAGCCAAGTTGATAGCGTTCTAATATATTCTTTCGCCACCCTTTCTTCGTCCGTCCCGCCCGGTCCAATCCTTATCGATTTATCCACTTGTAGGATTCTGCGATTGTACAAACTGAATAAGCCAAAGACAAAAAGTGATCGCAGTCCCCAGAGGGGGTGTCTCCATGTCGATTGTTTATTGCTAATGATCTCGGATTTGTCAAATTGCATCGCTTTCAGAGAACACCGCGGTGAACATCACCGTCTTATCCTCTTAAGGATCAATCAGTCCGGGTGTCTGCTCCATCCATTCAGGAAGAGTGCTTCTCCTGGGGCAGTTGTATAGTTACAGAGTGTTAAGTATAATAAGTGAATTGCTTATTTTTTTTCATCAGCTTAAACTTTTTTGGTCAATTGATTGATGCATGCAATTTAATACAAAGAACTGTGGTTTGAGGAATCTTCATGTAGATTATCATCTGATGGTAATTGACCAAGGAGTGAGTGAGGTTTGTCGGCTTTAAGTGCATCCAGCATGTTACTCAGGATAAAACATCACCAGGGAGGTTTTTTTTTCCCTGTTCCTTCTCTTGTTTCCATCTGTCAATCTGACCTTTGGTCTTAGATGGTGCATGCATCAGTTGATTGACAGCAAATCAAGGAGACTTCGAGATAAATTACAGTAAAGAATTGTCAAAAAAAAAAAAAATGCGCAGTGGAGCAACAAATCGGGTGCACGTTATGTTATCAGAGACATTAGAAATTACAGGGAAATTAATTGACACCCATGAAAAAATATATAAAAAAAGTGGTTACAATTAAATTTGATCATATTCACATCCTTATGATAAAATCCAAAGAAAATTAGTTGCGGTCTAAAAAAAAGGCAATTTGTCTGCCAAAACGGGCCGCACGCACGCACGGCCCGGCCTCACACCAACGCGATCGTCGATCGTCTCGGTCCGCTACGCGAGAACGCCGGCCCGGCACAGCGAATACAGAACATTGTCGCCGAGAGCCGATGCAATACAATCACAAAGCAAAGTTCGTTCCTCGAAGCGGAATAATAATATACTCCTTCACGGTAGCTTTTGTTATGCTTTTGCCTAACCGACGGTGAATTGGGGCTTCCTGTGTTCAGCTTTCAGCGATGACTGCCATCACACACAAGGATGGGCAAAATGCAGTGTCGTAACAATATTAATTTCAGAGCCTAACCACGAGTTGCTTAAAAAAATACAATACGCGAGCATTTACACATGGACAAGGCAAAGATATGCATCAACGCTTTCGTCTCAAATACTACTACTAGTAGCCAGTGCGGTGTACAACAACGGACCTTTATTTTATTTCCACTTGAAAGTTTGGACATCTTTTGCTTTGGGATTTAATTCCAAGAACCAGATTTGGATTGCACGTGCAAGGCTGCCTGACTGTGATCATCCTGTGAAGTCCATGATCTCTAGACCAAGCTCGTAGGGGTGACGAGCAAATTGTGAGTCGTCCAAGGACTATTAACTAACGATTCGCCACTGATCCCAAAAAAAGATATGATAGCTCAGGGTACTAACTTGATGTAAAGAATTGTGCTGCTATACATAATATGAAAATACATTGAGATTTGTTCTGATTCTTAGGATTCATGTATTTGTTCGTGCTCTACTTGAATCCATGGAAAACATTCAGCTGGGAATCTGCATATGCTCATTACATACCGTTCCATATGGAAAACTGAACACATCATTAAGACTAACACTGCGACCATCTATATGGTATAACATGATTAAAAGAAGAGCAATCTCCTCTCTTTGTCCATGATAGAAGTTTATCTTGCGAAGAGTTTGACGAAGAAGTTTGTTGGCTTTGGGTTTTCCAAGCATGCCACATGGGCATACCTTCCAAATTTGTCAACCTGCCTAGGCTGCCCCCTTGTGTCTTTCTTGCAGATTTTGCAGGTCTTGTCCACCCAACCTTCCTCCACGTATTCTCCATCAACTGCATTCACGACCAAGTTAATGAATCAGTATCCGGTGACATTGTTTTTATTCTTTTTCCTCATTTTAAAGAATACTATATTGTAGTAGGTGTTTGTGGGAGATGGTATATTCTGAGTAACTACTATATGCACGTTGTGAACAAATTCATGACATGCTTCAATGCTTGACCTGCTACACTAGCAGCTATACTGTCCTGCAGGACTCTAATTTCAAATGAGTACACATTACTCGGGATCGTTCAATTGACATTTTGTAATCGTAACAAGAAAATGCACATATCAGGTACCTTCAACATATGATTTGAAGAAATCCTTGTAAGTGCCACCAATCTTCCTCCGAAGCGCTCCATACTTCATTGCAAGACCAACCATAAGTTTATAAACATAGGAGAAAAGGTTCAGGTTTCAGGGTTTTTTAAGGTACAGATTACTAAAAAATGTTGTTATTCGTCAGAGCCTCAGAGGCGACACACCTGTTCCCTTGTCATCCTCCCTCCACCTTTGGTGGACTCCCTTGCTTCGTACAGAAGCTCCATGTCCTTCTCCGATCGGATCTAAGAGAAGTCCAGCGCCTCGGTGATGCTTCCAAACAAGGACTGCTTGCTGTCCTTCTCCTCATCTGCCTTTGCGTAGGCCCTAACAGACCTTGCGCCACCACTGCTCTTCTTGAAGGATTGGATGCTTTGCTGCTGAGCTCCAAACGAGGAACTTCGGGCAGCGGGGGACAGCGGAAGCGCTCTCATGGCCATCTTCAGCTGCAAGTGGTCCTGCTCAAGTACAGACTTGATAGGCGATCCTGCTGTTTTATACTATGCCCGATAACCAGGACACACATCGGCAGCAGTTTTGTGGAGGCTGCGAGGCTACGTGGTGCGATGGAAGCCTGCTGAAACGGGAAGCGGATCGGCTGCCGTGGGGTCGCCGACAGGCGAGCCCGGCCCCACGCGGCAGCGAGCGGGCAGCGCGGCAGCGAGCGGGCAGCACGGCAGCGGAACCCCGCGCAGAGTGAGATTCTGGCTGTGGCCCTGAGCGACGTGGGTATCACACTTCAGACAAGGAGAGGCGTTCAGCGTGGGCTCGAATTCTGTTTGTGGCCGCTGGCCAGGAAGAAGAAGAGGAATGCAGCAGCTTGGGCTGCGTGGTTGGTTGAGCTGATGTGGACAGGAACCCCGAAAGAGATTAGATACTTATGGAGAACAGCTCATCGATGGAACTCAAGCATTAGGATGTAGTGTTGACGTATCTGAATTTTCTGAAATGGGCCATTCGTGCCTGGGCCAATTTCAGTTTACGCTCTGTATGCCCGTGGCCGGACTAACAGCTCTTTCTTCAATTTTTTTTTTCACATTTCAATGCAAATGGCCACTCTTAGGTTGTGGTAACCGCGTGCCCTGGGGGAACCAAACCACTCTTAGTCCTCAAACACACGTACGGATGGAGGTTGAAAATGATGAACAGTAAAACACAGACACTAGCGAAGAACATCGCAGCCGTCACACGGGTTGTATCTTGGCGTTGTATTCTTACTCAATGACTCAGTACTTATGAAACTCGACGCTTACAACCAGGTTTTATAATCTCAAGACACAGCCCCCACGCAACAACTTTCCCGGTCTTCATGCTCATAAACGCCAGTCCTCTGGTAGTCCTCCTCGTGAGCACGCCACTCGTCGCAGGACTCGCCTCCACCTGGACCACGACCTTCTCCTCGCGTTGCACTCGGCTTCAGTCTCCAACAGCACCATGACTTGGCCGCAAGCTCGATCCAACTGACTCCTAATCGAGTGGACATGCACGTACATCGTCCAAACTCAACCTGACCTTGACGCGAACGCACGCACATACACGCGGACTCAACACTCCAGCAGTAGCATCACAAGCACACACACGCTTGCTGTCATGCTTGCATACCATGACCGAACATGGCTTCACAACGCGCCACGCCACACGCGACTCAACCTATCGCAGACGACGGACTCAAACGTGAGCACGAACACACGTGCCATCGCGCACACACACCACGCCCAGACATTGCGTGGTTTATTTTCTAACATTCTCCCCTTAAACTACGACATCACAGCGTGTCCTGTCCTACCCTACAGGAGCGCCTGTTCTTCACCGGCGTCGCCGAACAACGCCTCTTTCTTCTTTGGCTTGGTGCAGTCCCTCGAGAAGTGGCCTCGAATGCCACAGTTGAAGCACCTGCCCTTGCTAGAGCTGCGTCGACGACGCCAACTCACGCCCGACGCAACGCTGGTCCCTCCGTCATCGTCCTCTTCCTCACGGCCGCCATTACGGCCTTTCTTCTTGTCATCGCCGTGGCGCGCATGCTTCTTCCCGTGGCGGTGGTTGCGGCGAGCCTCCCACTGCTCCTTCGTGAGTAGCAACTGCCCAACACGCTCTGCGACCTCCTCTATGCCACTTCGATCCTCCGCCACACAGAGTCTTCGACAGACAAGTCATCCAAATCGAGCAATGTCTCAATAGACACCGCGATCTGATGGTACCTCGGTGGCACGACATGTAGGAACTTCTTGACAACCCGCACCTCCTCCATTTTTTCCCCCAGCTCACTCAACTTTGCGGCAAGGGAGCTCAGGCGCATGGCGAAGTCATCGATCGATTTACCCTCTTTGAAGGCGATGAGCTCGAACTCCTTCGATAGCTTCTGCGCGTTCGCCTCTTGCACACGTTTGACGCCGTGTCGCATCTTCTTCACCGCTTCCCACGTCTCTGTAGCGCTCTTCTTCGTGGCCAAGCTGCAGTGCATGTCTGTCAGTACAGCACGAAGGATGACGGCCAATGCCCGTCGATCTTTGTTGCGCTCGACAACACTGCATCCCAGAGTTCCATGGCCTCCAAATTCACCTGCATCACAAGCGCCCACTCATGATAATTGGTGCGCGTCAGCACCAGGAGCACCAGCGACGAATTCGACTTCTTGACGATGCGCGACCTCACTTGTCGTGCCGCTGCCGGACAGCGGAGTTGTCAACATCTCTGACTGCACAAACACCGGCTTTGATGCCAATTGTTGAAACCGAACCACTTTCAGTGGCCACACGGCTTGTATCTTAGTGTTGTATTCTTACTCAATGACTCGGTACTTATGAAACTCGACGCTTACAACCAGGTTTTATAATCTCAAAGAGACGTAGCCCCCACGCAACAACTTTCCCGGTCTTCATGCGCACGAACGCCAGTCCTCTGGTAGTCCGCCTCGTGAGCACGCCACTCACCGCAGGACTCGTCTCCACCTGGACCACGACCTTCTCCTCGCGTTGCACCCGGCTTCAGTCTCCAACTGCACCATGACTTGGCCGCAAGCTCGATCCAACTGACTCCTAATCGAGTGGACACGCACGTACATCGTCCAAACTCAACCTAACCTTGACGCGAACGCACGCACATATGCTCGGACTCAACACTCCAGCAGCAGCATCACGAGCACACACGCTTGCTGTCATGCTTGCATACCATGGCCGAACATGGCTTCATGACGTGCCGCGCCACACGCGACTCAACCTATCGCATCACAGATGACGGACTCGAACGCGAGCACGAACAAACGTGCTATCGCACACAGACGCCACGCTCAGACATGGCGTGGTTTATTTTTTAACAGTGCCCTGGGGGAACCTTCTTGCTTGACCCCTGACTTCGGTTAAGGGCAACAACGACAGCACATAGAGCCCCAAGCAGACTGACTTTTAACTCGGATTGTACGAGTTCAGTCTCCAATTCCCCGCGCATAATGTCTTGTTTGGATGCTGGACACCACATCGCACGTGCCATTGTTGACTCTTGCTCAATACAGATGGCGCCGCTATGCCCCGCAAATCCGTGTCAGGTAGCTAGCTTCAATCTCAATAAGTACAGAAGCCGTCAATTTTCCTTGTTTAATCAAAGAGCCGAGCATGCTGTTAACCCAGGCTGAATGATATGCTGGGTCCTCACTTAGGATATAAATTTGAGCCACACAGGCCACTGGGCATGACTGTAATATTTTTTGAATGAAATGCATAACTTTGAAGTTGAACTGAGCTGAAACAAGACAACAAGCAGCAAGTGGACCTCAGGTGCCGTAATCTCCACGATGCCTCTGCATCAGGCATAGTAAACGTCCTTGCTTTGTCCCTATCAAATTGTAGCATCAACATCATTAACGCTGAAATAATCAAGGCGCCGCACCTTTGTAAGGGGTGCCTAAAACAACTGCAGTTAGTCCATAGTAGAGACACATGATCATGAAGACTAAACATACTGTCGTGATAAAAAAAAATAAAAATCTCAAACACGCACGGCAAAATATATTATTATTCTACCCGAAGTCAGAGATAGAATATTAGACAAGCATCTGTTAGAATGAAGGTCCAGAAGAGTTATAACCGGCACCATCAAAGCCCATATTGAAGATGAGTAACCTCTAAATTTACGACAGTAGTAACCCCTGTATTATAGCCATTAATAATATTATGTACCATAAACAATCACAATTGTAACTTCTCACCCTTTGGACTATAAAAGGGACACGAAGAGACCCTTAGAGGCATATGAGAACTGACCCAAAGAGCTCTCACTCACCAGAACAATTTTCATTCCCTCTCAGAAAGATATAGGTTATTATCTTTCAGCAGGTCTGAATCAGTCTAAATCTTTATGTCTCTTTTTTGTTGGATCTTCATACTTAGCAAAGCGTACTCGAATCAAATATATGCCGATCTTGACTCGTAGGTCAAGCGTCGACGAAGACGCACCAGATAGAGGCGTATTGTTAAATATTCGTCAATTTTTTTATAAATCTTCAACGCGTGCGTGCGTTCATAAGGAGGGCAAATCGCGTTTCACCACGCTCTACAAGAAGTTCGTCCCCATCGACACATCACATCAAGAGTTTATGCTACATTGAACGTTTCGGTTGGGTCCTTTCGGACGACCAAGCAAAGGATGCTCATCGAATCACCCGAAAGGCTAAAAATATCTTTGTTCAACAAATCGCCCGAAGTCCACGCCACCACCGAACTCCATCCAGTTTGATATGACTCTCATCATTGAGCTCACCGGAAGAGTACAAGCATCTGACTCGCTGCAGCTCCTGAACATACAACAGGGAGGTTATGCTTCCTACAATTTATTTTCAATCAGAATTTTCTTATTTTATTTTTCACTGTGTAACAATTTAATATGTATGCTTACCGCATAATATTGTTTTTTGCATGATTCCTGACCACTTGCTGGTCATGTAACCTGTTGTGCGCTCTTCGGGAACAGGAATTCCGTCAAGCGTCAAGCGCTCGAAGACAGAAACCTTAGCCAATATTCCGGCCGATGGCAATGCTAACCACCCGAATTACACGAAGACTCTTCAACAACATTTTTGATGTTGAATATTGAGTGATTCATCACTAATATCTCGATCTATGGGCTCTCTTAGTCTTCAATGCCTAATACTGCTATTTCATCGGGAGCATCAGTTGACATCGGGACATCATTTAAAAATGCCCGATCAGCACCCAGGGGCCATCGAACAAGCTATTGACTCGTTAGCCTATTTCAGTGATGTCTCATCGGGAGTACCAACATCGGGTTTAGGGCTCATCGAGAATATTGATATTCGAGGGTTCATCGGGAATCCCCTGTTATTGAAGTGAATCGTCTCATCGGAATTTTTGCCTCTAAGGCCTCATCGGAAATATTAGCATTCAAAAGCTCGTTCGAGCAAAATAACTGATCATTCAAATAAGTTCTTATGACTGCTTTATTTATTTTATAGCATGGCTGTTCATTTTTTCTACAATTACGCTGCGTAAAACAAAATAAAACTTCGTGCAGCTCGAACTCATATAATTTACGTTTATCAAGCATATTTATTTTACACATATCAGTGATGTTACAGAATTTATTTTCTTAGATATTCTAGCAATTTACATGCTTATTACCAGCTAAAGAGATATTTTTAACCCTATGTTCTAGCTGCATCTTTAACTAGAGTTTCTAGAATTTTTACCAGAATATCACATAGAATATTATTTATTATTTCGGATCTTTAACTAAAATTTTATTGATCATTCTAGATATCTAACCGGAATATTATTAGTCATAAGATATTTATCATCATAATTTTTATCCGGATCTCATTGATTATTGTGTTATTTATCTTCACAGTGAATAGAGCACCAATGCTCTGAAGCTACAATTAATAGTGCACTAATGCACAAGAGTTGTTGTTCTCCATGCCACTAATGAGTATGGCATTCATCTCGCCTTCAATTGGTCATATTTATTTTATTGATTATTGGATATCTTTTTCTATCATAAAGACCGCATTAATGCTCGATGGTTACTGTTGTTTATATGCCACAAATAGTAATGGCACTAATATGCATGACTATATCACTAATGCGTATATCATTTATCTCGGCAATTTACTTGCCATCAGTCATAGACTAAATGGCTATTCATATACAGTTATTACACTGTTTATCTGAATTTCTTTGAACACTCTACTGCCATAGATATTTTTTCACAAATTCATTAACTCTTCAATCATATCAGCAAATGTACTTGCCCTCAAATTTAATTATTTTTCTAACCACCCGTTGGTTGACAGGAATTACAGTACAAAGACCTTTTCAGATCACAAACGATCTTTTCAGATTACCATTCGAACTCTCTATCTTGATCGTCGAACGGTTACACAAGATATAACCCTAAAAGACACTTACGACTATCTATCAAATGATTCTTTCAGATCACCATTCGGCCTCTTTATCTTGACCGCCAGACACAAGATACAATACTAAAAGGCACTTGCGGGTATCTGTCGCAAACGATCTTGTTAGAATACTATTCGGCCTCTTTATCTTGACCGTCAGACGATTACACAACATACGATTCTGAAAGGCACTTGCGGCCATCTCGGAGTGATTTACTCAAACAACTAATACGCATAAGCTATGAGCCTAATCACACCTATCTACTATAGGCACCTCACATATAACTTTAATAGTGCTGATGCTTTGTACAACGATCTTTATTGAGGTGAAAGTACTTAACAAACCCATCTGAAGCGCATACAAATTTCATTTTGAACCGGGCTCGAATGAAAAATAAACCCACGTTGTATCCATTTAAGATTTGATGACGTATATTGACATGAGAAAGAGCTCTGGGGCTTAATATTTTGTTATTCAATAGAATTATTACTCTACTTCAGACTGGATTCGAACTGAAAATAAACCAGCACAACATCCTTATAAAAATTCAGCGATACATATTGGCTCGAGTATACGCTCGAGGGCTTCATCTCTTCATACAATATTCGCTTCTATAAAAAGTCAAGGGCTACCATCATACATAACTGCATGTCTCAATTTTTGAAGCACCTATCAACATTTGGGTGTGATTTTACAACAATAAAAAGATCAATTTTTTATGCAGCTAGAAGGCATTATTGAGGAATTATGATTATTTTTCGGCCTCAGCAATAAGAGATGATTTTATCAGTTTAAGAAGAAGACAAGGCATTGCTTCAAATAAAAAACTAGTGATCACGTGAAGACCTTAAGACTCTATTATATTTTTCAAGATTTTTCAAGACCTTATCTCCCAGGTGATTATTTCAGCAATTCAAATTGTGCACGTTCGGACTTTATAATGTACCAGAAGATATTTTATGACACCCTCCTTTTAAGAGCTTACCTTTCACTACTTAGTTATATAAAATGAAAAAATCAAAGTGAACTCAAAATGACAAAGAAGAAAATGCAAATACCGCTGTTAACACCTAAAAGGACAATACTCAACGGTATAAACGTCCATGAGAAATTAAATAGGCGCACTTGCATAGGCGAATTTTTTAAGACCGAAAATAAGTTTTTGAAGACAAATTTCCAAATACAAAGATAAGTTATTGAAGACAAATTTTTTAACACTGAAGATAAATTCTTGAACACAGAAGACTCGACATTGGAAGGCAAGATCGAGGGCTTATGTCGTTACCATAAAAATAATAATCTCGAACATGCACAGCAAAATATGTTATTATTCTGCCCGAAGTCAGAGATAGAATATCAGACAAGCATCTGTTAGGATGAAGGTCCAGAAGAGTTATAACCGGCACCATCAAAGTCCTTATTGAAGATAGGTAACCCCGCATTTATGGACACAAGTAACCTTCAAGTTTATGGTGGTAGTAACCCCTGTATTATAGCCGTTAATGATATTATGTACTATAAATAACTACAATTGTAACCCTCACCCTTTGAACTATAAAAAAGACACGGAAAGAGACCTTTAAAGCATCCAAAAACTGATACAAGAAGCTCTCACTCAACAGAACATCTTTCATTCCCTTTTAGAAAGACATTTTTACTGTCTTTTTGTCATCACATATAATACACGATACACTAGATGTAGAGTTATTATCTTTTAGAAGACTTGAATCAATTTAAATATTTGTGTCTCTTTTTTATAGATCTTCGTACTAAGTAAAACGTCTTTAAATCAAATATCTGCTAATCAAATACCCGTATGTCGAGCGTCGACACATACTATACTGCACTGTTATAAAGTAGAACGGGCCACATGCATGCACGGTGAGCTGGAACCCAGGAAGGGAGATGGATCGCTGAAGTTCGGAGGCTTCGGTGCGGCGTCCTTGTCACTAGGACTGGCCTGGTCTATGATTAATCCCGAGTCTACGCGGCCGTGTCCGTCTTCTCGCGGTCTCGCCTCTCTTGCGTCGGCGCGCGTCGCTCGATCACATCCCCTGTTTTCCGCTCGCTTTCATTGGCTCTGCACGTGTATCGTCACGTCGTGTCAACGGATGCGCACCGCCAGAAGGCTGGTATCAATAGCACTCCGGTATATTTTGGTGCCGGGAAGTAGTCGAGTGGTAAGTAGATCAGACGGCCGATTTTAGTGCTCTGTTAAGTACGAATTCGTGCAATCTGTCTTAGATACCAGTCGCCGCACGTTGCGACTTGTGACTTGCGACGGATACAGTCCATTCCTGGATGATGGTAGATTACGTTCTGCTGGGGTTCAGGATTGCTTCCTCGCTGAAATTTGCTGGATGCTGTCGCCGCATCCTACCCAAAAATGATTGGCACGCACACTTATGGGTTCCCAGGACCACGCTTTCGTTCGGAGCTTTCTCAAGGCGAGGCGCACGCACGCAGTGCTGCTTGTTGCTTTCCGTCACGCAGAAGCGTCGTCCGTCCGTATTCCGGTGCGTATTGCGCAGCAGGTGTTGCGTCACATTCCGCCGCCGGGGACCAAGCGCAATGAACAACAAGGCTACGGACCGGCGGACGTACTATACTGTACGCCAACGCCGGCGCCGTCCTCTCCCTCACCCACCTCCTCCTCTCGGCGTATGTATACCAGTAGTACTGTTTTTTAGACGGCCCTAATTGATGCGCTTTCTCACTCACGGATTGATGGGTGAATGATTAGGACACGCTAATCTTGTGAGGGAACGGGTCCTTAGAAACCCCATGAAGATCGGCTCCATGTATGTAGCATTTCGATCCGGCCACGGGTGAGAATGCATGCCCCGTCGTCAACGGAGGAGGGTGCCGGGGCAGAATCTTGAGGCCGCCTGCCCGCTGACCAGTGCGCGGGCAACACCGTAATCAGGAGCCCCGAAACGGAGGACACGGGGGAGCTTAAACTAATGGCGTGCTTGCCTGCCTAAGCTGCCTTCTCGCGTCGCGTGATGTGGCGTGGGCGCGAGGAGGAAGAGCGACCAGGATCTTTGCCCTGCCCCGCGTCTGCCGCGCTGTTGGCTTCATTTAACTAATCGGCCTGAGGGCATGCAGCGCCCGACAAGCCGTGAAGCCGGTGGAAATATAAATCCGCGGCGGGGTCCGCGCGCGTACGTGCGTGCGTGGATGGATGCGGCGTCGGCGTCGCTTCCTATCGCCGTTGATTGCACCCGTGCGGTGGGTCGCCACCGACGGTCGTGGGGACGATCGACGTCGACGCGGGGTGGCCCGTGGCCGTGGCTCACACTTGTTTCTGTATTATGCGGATGGACGCTTTTTTTAGGAATACAGCGCACAGCAAATCCCTCAGTTTCAGGGAGGGAGGGGAGGGGTCTGGATAACATTCAATCATCGCGATGGATTATTCTACTGCTTGGTTGCGATGTACTGATCAAAGTTTTTGAGACGTTGTTCGTGACCCATGGCTCTACTTTTACAGCATGGTCCAGTGAGTAAACCACAGCATCCAAGAAGCCTCAGACTCACAGATCGCCTTCTTTCCGAAGCCAAGCTCGCCGAGTCAAGCAGCACCCAGTGCACTGCACCTTTCGTGGCAAGCCAAGGGAACAGAGATTGCATTGCACAGCAAGAATTGACCGCCGCGGCCCCCCCCCCCCCCCCCCCCAAAAAAAAAAAAACGCACACGGCGCGAACTTGATACTTCCCGTTACCAGCGTTTTAACCACGGCCTCTGTTAATCTCTGTGATGGTCAGGTTCAGCGTCTGTGCTCTTGTTAACTGCGTAGGCTCTGTCATCTCAACATGTGCATGCGCCAAAAACATCCCGTCGCCACACATATGTGCATTG
>BCLG01000491.1:23512-61077 GCA_001602295.1 Zoysia matrella
CACCTTTGGAGCTGATGGTGGATCTCGTGGTTGCGTCGGTTTGAAGAAACGGTGGGGCCCGTTGGGAAGGGGCTGCGACCGAGCGCTTGGATGCTTCATCACTATGGTGGCAGCTGGTTCCGATTCGATCGTGCTTCGTGAGTGGGGGAGAAGCGTTTCGAAAGGGCAGGCACGACATCGACGACTCACTTGAGACTTCCTGCCTTACTGGAACGACATGGATCCGTCAGATTTCGGATGGGCCGCTAGCGGGCGGCACAGCGTAGGGGTGAAGTTTTTTTTTTTAAAAAAAAAAAACTGCGTAGCTGTGAAGCTGAAGCGAAAGTTGCCGGCACGACCGTCCGCGCGACCCCGACGACTAACGGGAGACTCGTAGGAGAACCTGGTATTGACATAGTGGGCCCATGGGCCACTGGGCTTCCATGCCGATTTTCCAACCCATAAATGTAAATTTGGCCCATGGACTTCGCCATTTATAACCCATTTATTTATGGTAGGCTAAAAAATCATTCTAAAGAAAGAAGAAATAATCGACTCGTTTATGCCTCAGGACTGATCACTCGACCACAGATAGCAAGTTGACACTCTGACAAGTGGAGGACAAAGGACAACTTTGATTATAAAATCACAGAGATATCATATATGTATATACCGTAAACAGGCATCGTTCATGGTCCCGGACGCACACCACCCCACAAACATCTCCCACCCATGTCCATGTGGGCAGATTCGGGGGATCGAAATCAACGTGACAACAAAGGTTACACGACGCCGCCACTCTGCTCCAGTTCTACAATATCCTGGAGGATAGACAGACTGCCCTGAAGTTTCTTTAAAACCCAAGGCTACAATTTAAGAAAGCAGAAAAAGGACTAAGCTTAATCCATTACATAAATTACTCCTGCCAGAGAAGGAACGGCCTAAGCGGGTGCTAACCAGCAGCCTCAGGATGGCCACAACCTCTTCTTTACTACAACGAAGAGGGGTTCCTTCAGTTCTTCGATCTCTTGCTCACACTTTAAATCCAAATGACGGGAATCCAATAGTCGCCGTGGTGATGAATGGACTGATCGATCACGGGTTTGTGGCTAGAACTGTCCGCCTTCGAAAGTCTGGCCGAACTGCCATCCTGCCGGCGCGACGTTGTTGCTGGTGACGGTGCGGCCGTCGCTGTCGGTGACCTGGAAGGAGAGGCCCTGGCCGTCGAGGAGCGAGTTGCTCTGCCAGTTCTGGCCCCAGTTGCGGGACATGGGCTGCCACCCGGTGCTGGAGCCCTTGATTGAGACGGAACGCACGTCGCCGGCGCCGGCCACGTTGGTCACCAGCACAAGGTTGAAGTAGGAGTGACCGTTGATGGTGAACCGGATGCCGCCCTTCTTCACGCAAGGCACCCTGAAAAGAGTAGCCGTTGAAATGTGATCTGTAACTGTTCATGACGAGAGCCAACTATAGTACTGATTGCAATCAGTAGTGTGACGCCTAAACTATTCGCAGGCATCATCAGGGCGAGTCGCAATCGTGCATGCATGGCACACAGCGCACACAGAGGCTGGGCCAAATCTGCCGGTTGGTCCACATAACCTGGCCTGCCTGTCCAGGCACGGTGCGAACCGACACCCGCACGCACGGCGGCTTTACGACAACCCGACCTGTGAAAAGCAAGCCTAACGCTGATCGAGCGCGCAGCGTCGAGTCTCACCTCCGGAACGCGACGGGCACGATGCCGGCGCGGTACTGCGCGATCTGGAGGAAGGCCGGCTGGGCCATGTCGAAGTGCGGACGCGGCGGGTTGCACCAGCCGCCGTCGTCGCTGGGGAGCCCGTAGTTGGGCGGGCAGAAGTTGGTGGCCGTGACGGTGATGGTGCCCGACAGGCACCACTGCCCGTCGTTGTCGCACCGCAGCTCGTAGCAGGACCCGCACGCGGCGCCGTCGTTGAACAGCGCCGTGCTCAGCGCCGCCGTGTTCGTGCCGTACCCGCTGCTGTACAGGTTGCCGTAGCCGCAGGCCCCGCCCATCGTGCCGGACGCGTCCCCGCCGCCGTAGAACGTGGCATGCGCGCTCTGCCACCCGCCGTAGTCGCCCGCGGCGCGTCGGGCGAGGAGGAGGAAGAAGGAGGCCGAGAAGAGCGCGGTGAGCAGGGCATTCGCGGAGGCCGCCATCGCAGCACACTACTGCTGTCTCTCTAGCTAGGGTAGCTGGCTAGCTAAAGCAGCAAGGAGATGAGGAATGGAGAGTTGCGTGGCTGTGAAGGGATTGGCTTGCCCCGGTGAGGTATTTATAGGCTCAACCGTTAGACGGTGCTCGATCCCGGCAGTTGGAATCGTTGATAACTTTGTGGTACAACGGCAACGAACAGAGAAAAAAAAAGTGGGGATCGACCGAGCTACCCGCCGACCACGATCGCTCGTGTGCACAACGGCGGTTGGCACAGGCGAATCAGGCGCACATGCAAGTGCTCGTCACGCAGCGCGCGAGCAAGGGGGGACAACGACTGCTCTATCGCGCGCTTGAACGCCCACATGGCTATCGCTCTCAAGTGTGCGCGCCATGAATTTCTCCAGCGGCAAAACCAGAAAAATAGTATGAAATGTGAAGCAGATCGAAACTTGTATCAATCAGGATTCAGGGCGCTCAGTAGTCAGATGAGCGCGGTGTCCACGTTCCTGTCAGTGGCCGTGCGTTACGGCTGCATCGTGTGGGCTGTCTGCCGGGGCAGCCTGAGGGAATTCATGTATGCGCTCATCACGTCAGGACTGCGTGATCTCTACGTGCCTGGACGTATAGGGTGAGGTCAAGGATCGTCGCAACTCAACACAAATAGTTTAGTCTGGCAGCATCCAGAAGTCAGCTGAGAAATGCTATTGCCATTGCTATGCACTGTTTTTCCCTCCCGTTGCAATTTTTTTTAGCGAGCGAGTGGAGTTCACCGATAAAGTTGCATTGTGAGCAGCGAAAAGAGGGCGGAAGCGAACCAACCGCCGGCCAAGTGCCGCACATGCTCAGGTATCCGATGCCTCATCCCCTTTACAACGTTATTTCAGTTAAGAACTTTTGAGCGAATTTCAGTTAACCACCTTTCCGCTTACAAAATTTTTGTGGTCTCGGCCTAGCTGTTCGCAGAGGCGGAGCCTCGTGAAGGCCAACCTGGGCTCCGGCCTTCTTTGGTTTAGAAATTTTTTTAAAAAAAATTAGTGTACCGCAATTGTGAAAAACATAAAATAAAAATAAAAAAAATAGAGATTGATCGACGGCAGCACATAAAAATGCACTTTTTTAAGCTATCCTTGTCCCGTCATCCACGGCCGTCAAACTTCTGTCGTCCTCCGAGTTGAAGAAACTATCAATCAGACTAATCACCGGAACCAGGAATCCTCGGCATTCAAGCACATATAAACAACAGCTTTTTCAATGCAAACCAGACACTACGTGCAAAACATTGCCGCCAGTCCCAATGATTAGTTGGGGGTTAATTACATTGTCCATTTCGTCGTCGGTGCTTAAGCTCACATGCACGAGTATCGCCGTGGCCACGCAAGGCGCGCGTAGGTGAGCCTGCAAGGTTAGTCTACAGTCGAACCGAACTCGTCGGACAAACCTGCAGGTACGCCGCATCCGCACGCAGTAGGCAAGTGTATCCAAGATCTTCTTCTCCTCCGACAGAAGCAAAGGAGCAGGGCATATCCTTTGCTCTGCGCCATGTGTCATGTCTGTTCTTTGATCCGCGCGTTGCAGCACCTTGACAGGTGGCGGCGCCAGCTTGTCTCTAGCTCCAATCGCGTCCAGACCTTGATGCCAAATCAAAGTGATGGCAGTGAGATTTCGCAGTGTCGTCTAGCTGAGTTTACCTTAGCAATTTTCCTCGAGGCACCAACCAATTTTGGAGTAACGCTCTTCGCGTTTACTTATTTGTACAGACAGAGTGGCCGAAGCATCAGACTCATGAAAAACCACTGACATGGATTCCACTAGCAGAGAGAACAGGCCAACATTCAGGAGACACAACAGTCAGCGTTTCTCCTTTTTGGATCATGAGAAGCAGCGTCGTCGGTGTTCAGAATCACATGTTTGCATACAAGGCTAGCAGTTAGTAGTTGGGATCGATTAGATTTCCAGTCGTAATCCAGGCCTTTGCTAAAACGTAGGGGTAGTAACGTGCGATGTGTGGCTCCCCGCTTTCGGAAAGCAACGGTCTCTGTGAGGGTCCTGTTTAGCCATCGTTTTCGCGTGTGACCTCCCAGGCCATGTTAGTTGCCCATGGGTAGCTAGGCCACCCGGAGATCGCGGCCAATCTCCTGTCAATAGCGCTGATGATTCGTTGATTCGCCTTAACTTGGAAGTATTCTTGTGAGTTCGCCCGGATCATAAGGACCCGGCGCCCGAAAAACTGTGATGGTGTAAAAGGCAGAGCATTGACAGGTGTTTCTGAAGTAACTGGGGCGCTTTGTTACAGACATCTCTGTCGTGCTAACTCAAAATCAGAAGAGCGTGCATTTTGATTGATTCTTCGTGCTTGCGCATGATGCCGATCGCTGTATCTATAGTAGTAAAAAGTAGTATAAAGGTGAATTGCATTCAACAGATTCCCTGTACATCTTTCAGTTCATCAGAAGAAAACAAGGCCATATGGAGGACCGGGCAGAGCCCGGGTGGCTAGCGCCGCTGGTGTGCGGCCAGCCGGCGCGGTTCTAGCTTGGCTCGCCCGTGTGCCTCACCCGGTTTCCCCAATAATAATTTCAGGTCTTCCTCTCCGTATGCGAACCTCACAAAAAAAAGTTAGATGTCTCTGCCGCGCATCGAATTTCAAAGAATTTTGATGTTTAAAAAAACGTGCTTTTAATACTATGTATAGATATAGATTTATTAATGTATACAGAGTGAATGTGCGTGGAGTGTGTGAACGTGTGTGCGAAAACAGATACTACAGCTGTAGTTAAAAAAATTAAAAAAAAACAAAGCCATATGATTTCTATTCACGTCCTGTACCGCCGATGCGACGGCTGCACGACGGAAGGAGGGGAGAAGTCATGTGGGAAGGACACCAAAAAACGGATCGCAAAATCTTGCCATGACGGCGACCCAAGCTCCGAAAACTCGTCATTCAGATTCAGGCCGCCCCGTCCCCAAGCAAGAATGCGGTTTCTGTGCACAAATCCGTGAGGAATGGGACATCTTTCTCGCAGCAGTACTAGCAGTATGATTGTATCGTACTCCCTGTTTCTAGTGTCTTGTTTCTTTCTCCAAGCGCCCCTCTCGACATGCATCATGCCCCGGGCCTGCCCGGTGGCTGTTCATGATTGCGGGTGAGAATCATGTTGCTTAAACATGCAGCATTAGAGATACTAACTTTAGGTGCCTTACTGGTTAGTATGGTTAGTACTGTATTAGAAGTACTTTTTTCGTTTTTTAATTGATGTTACTGTTGATTTTTAAATTTAATTTTGATCATTCGTTTTATTTATAAAAAATAATAAATTTTATATATTTTAATATAATTTAATTTATTATTAAAGTTATTTGATTCACAATTTAAAATTTTACACATTTGAGTAAAATTTTTAAATAAAACGAATAGTCAAAATTAAATTTAAAAATTAATGATAATATTAATTAAAAAACAAATAGAGTATATAGACAGAGCTATATATTGTTGTGCACCAAATAACAATTGTAATGACCGAACCAAAGTGAAGTGCTCATCAATTTCCCCCAGAAAGTGAAGTGGTCATCACGCCGAAAGCGACGGCGGGCGCGCCACCGGCCATGAGACCATCTGTGCTGGTTAACCCATGGCCCAGATGGCGCGAGACCCAACTCGGTCCCAGGTGCCCAACCGAAACTTGCTGCTCCCGCGTCGCTCTCCGGTGCGAAGTCCTGCCGAGTGCCGAGGCGGGGTCGCGGCCTGCAGCCACCCAGCGTGCCCCGTGGCCCGTGCCGGTGGTTAGTCGATGCCTGCACGTCACGGACGAACGAAGAAGTTCGCGACCGCCCACGCGCGCGTCCTGTTGCTCCCATGTGCGCGCCGCGCATGCCGAAGCGACACCCGCACCGCCGTCGGGTCAGGTGTCGCTACGCTCGCTGGCTATCATCGGGGCCAGCCAGTGGAAGATGGAGGGAGCGAGCGCGTGGCCCGCCTGGGTGCCCGTCGTACACGTATGCCTTGGTCTCTGATCATGGCTGACAAAAAATGTGAGAATTTGAAAAAAAAAGAATATTCAAACAAGATAAACCGGTAAAACTATTTCGATTTTAAAATTTGAAATTCAAAGAAACTCTGTAAACTGATAAAAAGAAACAGTTTACTTTAGAATTTCGATCAAATTTTATTCGAATTTGTTATATTTTTGACAGATTTATCAGTTTTTTAGAAAATCGTGACACTGGTGTCCACCGGTTTCTGCCCCTTGCTCCTGATAGGAGGCGCTGCTGTGCTGTGGCCATGTTGGCTGGAGCTTCCAAGTTCCAGCCTACGTCGGCGAGAAGTGAGAAGTGAGAACCCAGCCCATCTTCTTCTGGGCAAATGAAGACCAATCATTTCGGAGGGACTGGCCCATCCATACCAGCCCAACGTTTCCTATGGAATCCGTCCAGCACAACTTTTCGTGGACCATCATACCAAAAGGAAACTACTCCGTATAAAAAATGGGCTGTATCAACGGGTCCGATTTGACTGTCAAGTCCGACAGCCCAAATTCGAATAATCATTTGGCAGTGAAGGAGCACTCCTACTACTAGTAGTACAGATGGCGCCGCATTGCATATGTTTTCCGAGCTATTGAAACTTGAAACATGATGATTCATCGCTTCGTAAGGAGCCGACCACATAAAAGACAATGCAGGCCAGTTAATTTTCCCAACGACCAACGACCCTCGAACCACTGCCATCAGTGCCCTGCATTGCAGCAAGCACCATTTCGTCCACGACCAGTCACATTGCAGACCGGGGTCCCAGCCCCAGGCGCTGTAAATGTGATCAACTGGCTCTCACATGGCCACTCTGCGCAGATCCATAAATTGCTGCCTGGTCCGTCCTCTCCCCGGCAGCAATCTGCAGTGGCCATCGAAGATACAGTGGCTGGAGGCAGCATCAGAATACGCTCAACAGCGTCACCCGCAACGCCCCTTACGGGGAACGAAATCCCGTCCAGTAGACGAGTTAAAATTAGAGGTTACTGTAGTTAGAATTTAGATAGTAACTTAACTGTCAGATCGAAAAAGACGTTTTAGATTTAATAATACAGTAACTCTGCAAATGAACAGCACCGAATTTTACTGTTAACTGATACTACGACGCTAAATAGTCCGTTACAGCAGAGGAAACGGATCCCATTTACGGTCGATGGCAGTATCTGTAGATGCAGAGGCGACTAGGCGAGGGTGCCGAGCCTCATCTACGTCGCAGACTTTGGTGTCTTGGACATGGGCTACCGGAACGGTGCTCGACGCCTCGTGGGAATGAGCCGTGGCTACGGACCCGTAAAGCCGTAGGCCCGTAGCCACTTTTGACGATGAGCAAACTCAAAAAAACTGTCACCAACCATCGACCATTCAACTTTCTTAACCCCTCTCCTAAATGCACCCCAACCACCGCATAATACTGTACTGCGTTGCCTCAATGGCTCGTCCCCTATATAAATCCCCGGGCTTCACCGTCGTCTACCCCACGGAAGAAAGCGTGCACTGCCTCCTCAAGCCACCCAAGCCACATTGTTGCAATCGTGTGGGGATCAGACATCAGAGTCATCGAGTGAGCCATGGCCCCCAACAAGTTCGCGACGCTGGTGCTGGCCGTGCTCCTCGTGGCGACCGTAGCGGCGCCGCCCGCCGCGGTGCGCGCGGCTGTGTCGTGCAACACGGTGTACAGCACGCTGATGCCGTGCCTTCCGTTCGTGCAGATGGGCGGCAACATGCCGCCGCCGACGTGCTGCGGTGGCATCCGCAGCCTGCTGTCCCAGGCCGGCACCACCTCGGACCGCCGCGCCATCTGCGGCTGCCTCAAGACCGTAGCCGCCAGCGCCTCCGGCAGCAACTACGTCACCCGCGCCGCGGCGCTGCCCGGCAAGTGCGGCGTCAACCTGCCTTACAAGATCAGCAACAGCGTCAACTGCAACACGTACGTTCTCTCCTTTTTTTTCTCTTTTTTTTTCTCTGTTCTCGGTTCCTGACGTGCTTCGATATTGTGCTTTCTTTCGCAGGATCAACTGAGGTGTCTCTCGTCGTTCCCGTTGTTTAGGAATCGTATGGAGTCCGTGATGTTGAGCTCCAGCTAGCTGTGCCATGAACTAGAGTGTCCCGTTCTACTCCTATGTGCTACTCGTACTATGTGTTGTGTGTACTTTGATCCATGTGTTCCTCCTTCCTCGTGAAACAATCAGTTGTATTCATGCCGTTGTGCTCTTATCGATATGAAACTCCGGATGCATGCATGACTCGAGATCATGAAAGATCCAACTCTGAACGTCGTTGAGCTTCATTCTTTAGGGCTGAAACCATTGCTATTCGATGCCCAGCGCGCACGGTAACACCGGGAAACGCTCGAAGAAAACTTCGAAAAGTAAAAGAATGACCTCATCCCAGAAACTCGATCGCACCTTGCCCAACCAGCGCTCCATCTGCCCAACCAGCGCTCCAAGACGGTGAAGGACGCATCTTGTTGGCCAAGGGGTAGTTGCATGCTTGCATCCAGCGTCGACTTCCATTACCATTTTTTTTTTTGGAGAACTTCCGTTACCATTTTGGCCGTGCCACGGTAGTTCCTCACGAGCGTCTATCTCTGGTCTGAACAAAACCGTGATGGATGTCGTTTGCGGTGACGCGGTGCTTCAGCCTTCATGAAACGAGAAACGTAGATAGCCTGATCCAAGTCCAGTGCATAAAGAAGCCCGATAACATACGGCCCGGTCGGGAGGAAATGCCCCACGACGGCCCCAAACGGTGCGTCGGGCCTGATTGCATTTCGTAGAGGCCCAAAGTGGCCACGCGTGGGCTAGAGAGCCCACGCGTTAGCGACAGGACTGAGCTGCACCTGCACAGCTGCCCTAGGCCAGCAATCGTTTCCGCGAGACATCCGATCCCGCCAACCGAAAGTGAAATGACGCTACCGGGTCTCTCCCACTTCTTACAATCATACGTCTCCTGCGCCAAGGAGGACCGCGGCGGCTCTACCCTTGCTCAATCAACGCCCACCGGCGACGTCGTCCACTGAAATATTCGCTGCCTGCGCTAGCCAGCTCAAGACAGGTTCAGAGCATCCGTTCCGTCGCGATGTCGTTCCGTCGCTCTTTGCTTGCTTCCACACCACCTTCCGTCGCCAACAAAAGTTTAGTTGCAGCAGCACCTTCTGCCGGCCCACTCTTAATTCCTGGAGCAAATTCGCCGGTCCCCATCCACATTCAGAGTGCACAAAGATTCAGTGCCGTAGAAATATACGCCCGATCTTATATATCTATAAATGTTCAATCCAGCAGATAGCAGACCTAATAATCAAACAAAGCCTCAACTTTTGAATAGTTTGGTTAGGCCATTTCCTTTTTTTTTTAGGCGGTCTGGTATTTTCGCATGGCGGCGTTTGCGTTCAAGCTTGAGACGCTCCATTTGCGGGCCGGAATAGCGGGTCAGTTCTTCAGTCAATTGTCCAGTCCTCTATTATCCTACGACGAAGGGAAGTCTTCCACTGACTAATCGCGTGCACTACCATTCTCCAGTTACTAGCAGCTACTAGGACTATACCGCGACCAGTCCTCAATTTCGTCAGCTCGATTTTTTTTTAACTACCAGGGAACACTGATTTGAATTCATATATTCCAAACTGACGCGGCGCTGAATCTGTGGATCCTGAAACGGAACGCAAGGAAACGCAGCGACTTCTTTGGCCACGGAACCTCTATTCGGCCCCCCTGATCCGCCTCTCTCGCCCGTGGTTCACACGGTCGACGTCAAGCCGGGAAGTTCGTGTAAATCGTTTGCTAATCGCGACACATCGTTGGCAGGCAGGCACGCAGCGAGCTTAAACAATTGAGGATTTGTTGCCCCTGTCGCGTGGAACTAGCGGTCGCGAAGAACACAGTTTCGGGTAAGATGAAGTGAACCCGGTTCCGTTTCAAACTTGGTGGTCGACCGATCGGGTTACCAGCTCCGGCTGCTGGCTACGTAGCCCGGACGGGACTCGCTGACTCAAAGGACTAGGATTTGGACCGTGGACCGTGGTTTCTGTTCGTGTTTATCTCGATCTTATTTTATTGCTCGGGTATGAGGACACGACACGCGTTACAGACGCTCAACATGCCTGCCTGGTAGTACGTCAGTGGCGCCGCGGCGTGTTGGATCCTCCGCTCGCAGCCGAGCCGCCGATGCCACCGACGTAAGCGGAGAGCGACTGCGTCCAGTGCCGCCGCCGGCGACGAGTCCAAAGCACGTTACCATCTCGAAAACGATCGAGGAGCCGCTGGTGACCAGCGTAGGCGACGAGGCGAACGTTCGTTTCGAGAGCCGCCCCGTGCGCAGCGCAGGCATCGCCGGGACGTGCGAAGAAAAAATCGTGCGGAAAGGGTTCGGGGTCCCGAGGCCGCAGAGAAAGCGGTGGATGGATGGAATGGATGTGTGAACCGGAGCATGGGCGAGTGCGACGGCGACGCCCGTGACGCCGAGCGGTCTGGCGGCGCCACACTAAACTTGCTCGCCGCGAACGCAACAAATGGCCATGGCGAGCACACGCCTAAAACGACAGCCGGTGCGTAGTGTTCATCATCATTTTTTAAGCATGCATCCGAACACGATATACACGTACCGGGTTGTTGTGTGCTGGTGCCACCGGATGTTTGTGCAACCTTCTTTCTGCATAAGTGCCGGTTGAGCGAGACAAAATTCCAGTCCTGTTTTTCACACGCAGCAATGAAATGACAGTCACAAATCAAATTATAGGTTCGCAAAATTCCAAGAATCTATGTGATCAGTCTAAACGACGTTGACAGGCCCCGTTTCAGTCCAACCAAATATGTACACCCAACCACGAACTGCCACGGTCGAGCGCCCTACCCTCGCCACGCGAAACCTCAAGATCCGTGCGCGAGCCTGGAAGCCACGGACGATCGACGGCCCAATCATGTGCCCGGGCAGCTCCATCAATGCTCGCGCCTCGCGGGCGTGGTCCTCCTCGAGCTTTACTCCCGACCGACCGGTGGGGCCGGTGTGCCCGCTCGGCGGTGGGCCGATCAGAGCCGTCGATTTTTCTCTCGACGGGCGCTATCCGGTCAAGGCAAATCCCCATCAAGCCTTCGCTTTCTTTGACTCCAGCTGCGCCGTTGGAAACCCGCTCTGTTTTTAGTTTTTGTTTTTGGCGTCTTTGACCGGCCTGTTAACGTCCGTGTGGGGCCCGCTGCCACTACGCAGTACAGTATGCCGATACGGCCCTTCCGATTTGGGTATTTCCTTTCCTGGTCACTCTTTCTCTCCAGGACCTCGACTAGTTTAAGAGAAAGCCTCCCATGTGCGTATTTGCATCCCCGTCCTTGGATAATAAGTACTACTCCAGTAGTACCAGTAGTTTCTCTTTCCCCCAGTCAAGCACTTGCTCAGCAGCTTTTATGGGCCTCTAGACCGAAAAATCTACTACCAATGGATATGGTTTCCTTGCGGAAATTTCGCTAGAAAAATTCTAATCTGCACCGCAACCGAAACCAAGACTGAATTGGTTTTGCATCTGTGCAGGTCGGACCTAAATGTCCTGTATGGAAACGATAAAATATTACAGTAAGTGTTCTGAATTTCAGATGCAGGTATGCGTTGTCCAAGACATCTTGATGTTTCTAGTGGCATTTTGTAGACTCGTCGTAATGCAGAATTTAATTAAACACCCACTGGCCACTGGTTCAGCTTGATAAGTGCTGGTAAGCGCACACTGACCCCAATGTCTGACCAGCACCAAGGAGTAGTATTACTACTAGTACAATTTTTGTTGGTCCAGCACCCAGTTCAGCATGTTGAATGTTCTAAAGCTTGGATTCTTTTGTTCAATTCAACAAGGCAGTATATCAATCGCCAGATGAAGACTTAACAATTAACATGATTGATGCGATCCTTTTCCTAGACGGCAAAATAATAGCCCCATGCTCCCACGTCAATAGCAGCAAATTTCTTTTGGAACATTGTGGTGCTGAAAATAAAAGGTAACAAAGAACAATGCGGTGCTAAAATATGTGAAGCAAGAGTAGAGGGAATCATCCATGTCTTCCTTTAGATAACGGTGGAAACGGCGTGTTTCTGCCTGATTTTTCTGCTGGTTTCTCCATTCTTTGCCTTAGAAAAGGAGAAGAGGTAATTAAGCAGTGACTTGTCAACTTTCAAAGCAGTTCTGGGTGCATCTTTTACCTTTTCTCCCTAAGTAACAAAGAAAAGTAGTAGAAAAGAAAAGAAATGAAAGATAGTATAATTTTACATGTAAATTTTTGGACTCGAGAAAAGCAATAATATATTCTTCTTCAATGGTCCCATGCCAGCGTATAAAAATCATCATACCCTACTAAGATCCCATTTGGAATTGGAGAAATTTTACTATTCTCTATATTTTTATGTAAAATTTAATTATTTTCTATGAAAATTTTGTGCGATTTATGTGAAATACCAGCTTTCTCTGTTCTAAAGTAAGTGTTGTTTTTTAACTTTTTAAAAATCAATGTTTAGTCATTCATCTTATTAAAAAATATATATAGATAAAAATAAATAAATTATGCTTGAAGTGTTTCTAATATTTTTTTATTATAAAATAAATAATATTTAGATTTTTTTGAATAAAATAAATATTTAAATATTAATGTCTAGATTCTAAAATAATACAACACTTATTTTGAGCCGAAGTTGCAAACATGGCTAACTCTTGTATACATGCCCTTGTCCAGAAAATTCAAGCTCAGAGACGATTATTGAAAATTCAGCATTTACAGGGTGGAATATGAAAAAAAAACTGGCCTCGGAGTTGTTATCGCATTATCTCTCCAGCTTTGAGTCTTTGACCAGTGCCACCTCTCGTTCTACAGTTCTAGTACTCCCCTCCCCACAGTATTCGCCCTATATCTCTCGCCCTACCATTTGCTTTCCTCTCCCCTGTCCTCCTCCCCTAGATGCCAATCGCAGCTTGAGCTCCACCGGCGAGCGCATCCGTTCCCATTCCCAGGCGCCGGAGAGCAGTACCGCCGCCAAGGTCCGGGACCAGGTGCCATCTCGCTGCTCTCCTGTTTGTTCGTCCGCTTCGTCATTGCAATCTTTTTTTTTTCTGGTGCTCTTTTCCGTGCTTGTTCGAGTATGGGGGTGCTGCGGCTTGCTCGCGCGCGGGGCGACTGGATCTTACCTCGCGTGTCTAATCGCGCTCGCGCGGCACTTCAGTCCAGACGTGCCTGCTGCTAGTCTCATCGGATGTTTCGTGCGCGATTTGCGCAATGGGAGACTCGGGTTGGGCCTGCGATCCTTGGACGGCCTTTGGGGCGATGTTGAGGCGTTCCTGAGTTCGTGCGGAAAGTATTCTCTGGTTGGTTTGGTCAATTGCTTAGTTGTGCACGAGCGATTATTTTTAGTTGGTCGCTTGACCGAGATTGTTGGTGTCGGGTAGGTTAGGTGAGAATCCGACTATTCAATCCCCTTAATGCGGGAGTAGTTGCGGGCGAGCGCAGTTTCTGAGAAGCTGGTTACAGCCGAGCTAACAATGCGTTTATAAGATTTGACCGAACGATGCGTATGTGGACCAATGCCAGGAACGAGCCAGTGCGTTTAGTGATCCTAGTTTGTGTATTGGGAGATTGATTAGCTGGCTGAGCGTGGAAGATACTTAGTTACACAGGTATATATCACTTTCGGGCTGAATGCCGATTATTCCGAAGTTGTCCAGGATTTGGTTCTTCAAGATTTTGATTGTTGCCGCTTTTTATGTAGGATTTAGCTTCAGTATGTCGTACATCACATTACTTTCTGTGTTGATAACTACTATTCAGAAAATAATGTAATTGCGCTGGCTTGTTTTTCCAATATGTGGTAACCTTTTTATATATATATAAATTCTGGACTTATGCAGGAATTTTCTCCTGGTGTACCGATGATGGGTTGCTTCACCGTCCTCAGATCGAAGAAGAAGAAAGCACCTCTGGAAACGTTTCCTACATTAAGTAAAAAACCTATTGATTCAAGGGAAAGTACATCATCTAGACTTCCAGAGCCAGAAGTTCGTGCACCATCCTTGCAATCAGCTCCTCCTAGTTTCAAGAACAGGGCTAAGATCGCTCAGTTGGCAGGCAAAGTTACAAACTGCAGAGCACGCGTGTTGTCTGCTCCATCAACCCTTATTGTGGTTGACCAGTTCGGATTTCCATATGAATTCAAAGATCAAGATGAATCCAGGGATAAAGAGGGTTCTATGAAAGGACACCGGTTTTCAAATCCTTTGCCCCTTCCCCTTCCTTCCCCTGAAGGAAATTCATTCAGGACATTTGGCAGTTTCAAAACCAGCAACATAAGTGGGCCACTGGAAGCATCAGGCCCTCTACCACTGCCCCCTAAGAAACGGGATGAACTCAGGTTCTTCTCTTATGATGAGGTTTCTTCTGCATGCCAATGGTTCTCTGGTGACCAGTGTGTCTCGGAAACTCTAAGTTCAACATCATACAAGGCAACTTTCAGGGATGATTTTAGTGACACAAAGACCACTGAAGCAACAGTTGCTCGATTACCGCCCTCCACTCAGGTGCAATCCTCAGTACAGCGTATTTATATTCCTAATGCTGTCAATTTTCAACAATCTGTCAGCAAATTGCTTTCTAGGCCATAGGGCAATACCCATTCTTCCCAGGCAGCCTTAGGAGTTAGGGGTGAAAACTAGTGAACCTTGGGTTCACCTCCAAATCTCTTTAGTTCAACCAAATGAACTAGTTTTCTAAAATATACGATTATTTTTAAAACTAGTTAATTTGATTGAACTAAAGATGTTTGGAGGTGAACCTAAGAGTCGCCAATTTTCACGGCTAGGCAGCCTGCATAATTTGATAGGCTTGTAGCCAACAGATCACATTTAGTGACACTATTTCACCTATGTTTATAGTTGACTATAATAACCATGTGCATCCACTACATGGATATACCATAAATCAATTTGACAGAAACTATCCTATTAGCAAACCGAATTCAGGGTAAAGTGACTTGTAGGTTTACACATGCTACGCTTCTCACATAATAAATGTTCCATTCTATTCTTTTTGATGAAAATTAGACCATTTGATCGGCCCCAGCCTAAAAACGGAGCGGGTCGATCCGTCGTAACCTAGGAATCAAACCTTAAAATTGCTTTCGAATCGATTCGGTTTGATCCTGTATTGAAGCGGACCAGATAGGGTAGCGAACCGTTCGACCCTAAGGTGAACCAAACCCAAATCAAGCTCGTCGCTGCAGCCGCCCTCTCCCAGTGCCTGTTTCAATCCAGGTGTTGGATTGGTTAATCTAGCTTATTTCACCGATTCGGTAGTCGTTAGATGTGACGTGGTCGATGTTGAATGCGTACGGCTACTGTCTCGGCTCTGCGAGGTCCGCCACCGGCGGGGAAGACCGCCTCATCCTCCACTGCCTGCACGCACTCGCCATAGCTGCTCTCCTAGACTCCAAGCATGGGTGCGCCTTGAGCGGAAGCTCCCTGAGCTCATTTTGCATGGCATGCTGGAGCAGCTGCGCCTTTACCAGCACATCATCCGTGCATGGCTGGCGCTGGAGGTGATGCACTTCAAACCCACGCTAAGCGATCGTTGCTTGTAAAATTTGCTCTGTGAGTTGTATAATCAAAACAAAAGGTTCGAACAGGAGCAGTCTATGGCTCAGAGGTTCATATGGAAAAGCAGGAGCGGATTGAACCTCGTACCAACATTTCACGGAAAGGATCGCAGGTTCGGGGATCGGTTCGCCCCGAACCGCTCCATTTTCAGGCGGAGATCGGCGATTTTGCTTTTTTCACTTTAAGATACTTTCTCTATGCTTTCACACTGTCCTTGGCTATTGAATTATTGCAACCCCATTGATGTTTTGAATTTGTGATTTCATGCCTTCTTTTTTTTTGCATATAATTTAGATATATATTTTTTAAAACTTTTCTAATACCTCTAAGTGTGTCACCCTGAATATTTGAGATTGCTACTACCGTGCAATATATTTGATTAGGAGCTGAAAGTGTATACTCCCTCCAATTTTATTTGACATTGTTAACATTTTATGACTATAAAAAATGGCATGTCACTGAAACTTATTGTATAATCCTGTACTAATATCCAAAATTTAGCTAAGTTTGCCGCAACATATTGATATTATTCTATCACGTGCAGAGCTTGAAGGAATTTAAAACACAAGTGAATACATTGTCATCACTTCAGCATCCGAATTTATGTAAACTAATCGGCTTTCATTCAAGAGAAGATTCTAATGAGAGCATGTTGGTTTACGAGCGGCTTCATCATGGCAGCTTAGATAAGCTACTCTTTGGAAGATCAGATGGCCGTTTCATGGACTGGTCTAAGCGTTTGAAGGTTGCCCTGGGTGCTGCAAGGGGTCTAGCTTTTTTGCATGATGAGGGACCATTTCAGGTGACAACTACTTGATTTATTGTTCTATGACATTGTCTATTTTTTTTTTTCTAGGATTTCAACCATGAGGTCTCATCAGTTTGACTAAATTTAACTTTATTTGTAATATTTTACAGGCCATGTACAGTGATTTCTCAACCTCAAACATCCAGATAGATAAAGATTTCACTGCTAAGCTATCAGAATATGGTTGTGTTGGGTTCAATACTGAGGAGATATCTAAAGCATCCGTGGTATGTTCTACTATCTGGCAGCACACTGAAGGGCACGTTCCATTCCATGGGTTCCCCAAACTGTATTATTTACTTAAGACTCATTTTTCTTCAGTCTGCAGCAAACCTTTCAGTGGAGACCTTGGAGAAAGGTTTACTCACTCCGAAAAGCAATGTATGGAGCTTTGGAGTTGTCCTGCTGGAGCTAATAACAGGAAGGAAGAACCTTGATGTCAGGTCCTCAAAAGAAGAACATAATATCGTCAAGTGGAGCCGGCCTTTTCTTACTGATGATAGTCGCCTATCATTGATTATGGACTCCCGTATAAAAGGGCGCTTCCCTACCAAGGCTGCTCGAATTGTAGCAGACATCATACTAAAATCCTTGAATAAAGATCCATCAGAGCGGCCAACGATGAGGGATGTTGTGGAGGCCCTAGCAGAAGTCCAGGAAATAAAGGTTCCTTGCCGATACCCTTTGCAAGAGCCATCTGCCGCACCAAGAAAAATAATGTTGAAATCCACAAGCCTCAATGGCATTGTTCCTCAGCAACCTGTCATAACCTTCTCTCCATCGCCTCCTTCGCGAAACCAGCACTCGGTCTCTCCAAGATCATCAACATCTGCATTGCTTCATCCAAGAACATGTTCTACTCTAGATGATCCTAGGGTAAGCTCTATGAAGAAATCAGCTCCAGCTATCGTGCGTAGGTCTAGCGTTGAAGGTTTTTGAGTGTTCATAGTGTTCTTTCCTTCGATTTAGTTGTTTTTTTGTTAGCCTAGTCATTTTAGTGCTTGTGCTGTATTGGAAGGCAAGTGCCCTTGTGTGATACCGCCTTTCGGTAATAACTAGGCTGAGCAGGGTGAAATGTAAATAGCATCTGGATGTGGATACTTTTCTCGAATGGGTTGGAAGCAGCGCGCTGAGTCAGCCTTGGAACCTCATCATTATGCAATAAACTTGTTACCCAGTTACCCAGTTCTTGTGGGCAATCATTCCAGCTCCCTTTTGGCCGGGTGCAAGTGTTGTTGTTGCTTGTCGGCAAGTACTACTAGTTGTTTATCGACCGAATGTTCTACCCACATGGTGATCTCATGTGACATGTTGCAGCTGGTACACACAACTGTTTCATAGATCTGTTCCAGTGGTTAGAGATGTTGAATTCCTGTCTGCGGAAAGTTTGATTTGTTATTGCCATTGTTGACTAGGACCAGACTGATTGCTAGAAGTTCCTCAGTTGCCTGTCATACTTATGGCGTTTTGTTGCTCTTTGGTGGGTTGTTTCTTTGCTGGGCACGTTTCAGAAGGCCTTGATGTTATAGTTACATCGTAGGTAGAAAAAGAATTCTTGATTCGTTGCCAGAGAAATATTGTTTTTTCGTAAGTCCAGTAATCTTATAGATTCTAGAGTGAAATGTACTCTATCCTAGAGTATTCTCATCTTGCTCCATCAACTTCAAAACATAGTACATGTGAAAGTAATTTTAGGGGCACTTTATGCCGGCCCAGATGAGATATAAGATGTTAAAAAGTACTATTTCCTGTCCATGGTTCGTAATACGAAACTAAAAACAGCTTGGGAGTGTTTTTGTACATAAACTGTTTTGAGTTTGAAATGTTCAGTAGGGATTATACCATAATCCGCTGTAATCCAAAGCCACACCCCAGAGCTCTATCAGAGGGGCCTGTCTAAGTCAAATTTGAATTAACAGATGGCAATAATTTTAGGACGGAGAAAGTATAGTTGACCACCGGGTTTCTCGGGTCCATCAGTGAAACTGAATTATTTCTGCGACAGGAAAAAGGTCTTCCGCAATCCGCCAAGACATAGTTACAGGATGATAAGCGTGTGGAAGCATCGCCAGTTCATCGCAGGCCACAGGCCACGGGCCCACTGCACAATGGGCAGTGCGGAACTGAATTCCCCACCAGCCCACTAGTTCAAACAATTTACGCCAGACTCGCGGATTTTGGAAAAAATTGCCCCAATCAAACTCAACCGCGGGGAAAGCAGCAGACTAGGTTTTCAAATCTGCCATCGCTCCAAGGTAATGGGATGGCCGATGAAAGCGCGGGGAAGGCAAGTAACACCTCGAGCTATTGAACCCGGAAGCGTTTCACCTCCTTGCCTTGGATCGCTGACGGCGCGGCCTCCTTGTCTCTGCGCCCATCGTGTTGGACTGACCTGAGGATTCCGGTAACTTCCCTCCCGACGTTGCCCCAGATCGACTGGTTCTCTCGACTTACTCGTGCTATTGGTTAAATTTTACAATTCCTTAGAGCGCGCTGCTTCCCAGGATCCGAACACGGTGGAGGGCAAGCAGCAGTGCTCCCCGTCATCGGCGAGGGAGGGAGCCCTCCTCCCGGACCTGATGTGCAGAATCCGTCCTGGGCGAGCCACTCTGGAGGAAGAATCATTCCCCTTGCGTTCAGGTCTCTGACAGCAGTGAAGGGGTAATCATTTTGAATTGTTTTTACAGTTGATTGGTGTTGGTAACTAGATTGTATGCGTGTGCAAAATTACTGAATGAGGTGTCCGTAATACAAACTAGGGGACGCGCTTACTAACATTAGTGCGCCACTTGAGTTGGAACTCTGTTGGGTTTCGATACAGCGCTGGCCATATCAATGATATCATCCCTCAGATTTGTGGCTATTGTGGATGAATGTCGGTGTGCAGGCTTATCATTTTTAATGCAACAAACTTAGGAGTAGTAAGTAACTGTAACAATTTGCATTTCTGTTCCACTCGCGCTATCATAAAGGCGCGTAAGCCAACATCATGGATTATGTAGCATGCATATGTCATATTACCACGGTTAATGATGTCAGGTGAGATGACATACCATCTTGAAATAGCTCCATGGCTGACCTAATTTAGGCCCTGTTTGGAATGAAGGAACGAAAACAGAGGAATAGGACAAAAAATACATGAATGAAGAAAACGTAGGAATTGGAAAAGCGACAAAACTATGGGAATCTAAAACAGAGGAATATAGAATATACTGTGAGACAATGGATCCTATGTTGGTTTATGGCCATCATCTTTTCCTGTTGCTGTTTTATAATATCCAGGTTTAGGTGTAAACAAAAATGTGATTATATGAAATCACAAAGCATCATGCAGAAGTTCCATAGGGGTGATAGGATTATAGATAGATATAGAGTAAAAAGCTAACTGCTGACTTATCCTACTATTTCTCATCATGGCGGATGCCATTGCCATACTATGAAGCTTGTGGTATGATTGCCTTCTACTTTATTACTCGAATGACGCCTGCCTCAGCGAAATTTGAGTTTGAACATTCTCCTGCTCACTTGTTACGTGGTCAGATATATTCATGACTCATTCCAGTATTGCCATGTACAGCTATTCTATCAGGGACACACACTAGATCCTTGTATAGTCTGTGGTTGCCCTAATCATGCTGTTTTTGAAATTACATTTTTCTGTGTTTTCTCCAGATGCTAGGAGTGAATTTTTTTATTGGCATTTCTGTATTTGTAAATTGTCCAGCAACATTTACAATTACATGTTAAGTCACTCTGTTATTGTTTTACTATAAATTTGCATGACTGTTCTCATAACTGATGGATTTCTGAATCCTGATTTTCATGGTTCGTCATACTATCTTCAAGGCTAACCAACCAGGCACTACCAGGCTACCTCACTGCAATTGCAAATAAACTTCCAAGCAGATTCACTGTTGTATGGCCTTATTTTTTTGGCCAGTGGAGGGAGTATGGTGTAGGGTATGGCAGAATAGTGCCAATGTACTACACATTTTGTGTAGACACCAGGAGAGGTTCTTCCTCCAGCAGCTCAGCTGCGCCAATTCTTTGAGTGTTCCTTTGCTCTCATCTTCTTCCTTGCATCAGAAAACAGTGTGCGTATGCTGTGTAAGTGAAAGCGGTAGAGCCAGTGTTACCTTTGTGAAGGGCCAACCCTACTGTCATTTTGTTAGGGTTAGTATGCTAATGGGTCCTACTTTTATTATTATTCCTTGTATATAAATGTGTTCCCTTATATGTATGTGCTTGCAAAAGGCCACATGATACTATCACTTGGGAGAAGCAGTTCTAGCTTCCCATCCCTTAGGTCATGGCAACCCACTGGTCCACACAGTGATTTCCACCTTTTCCTTTGTCTCTTTGCTCTTTGCATGATGCCTGTCCCCGTTTATGCTATTGGGCGTTTTCTTCAGTGTTTGTTATGATCGAATAGCTATGTGAAATATGTTAATTTAGTACCAATGAGCAAATATACTCTCGTCCTTATGTCCTTGCATTTTAATTTACTTAGTCCCAAGCTTTGTTCTTGATCGTTTACTACTTGTTTCGTACTGCAGTTTTTGAACTAATATATTCATATGAAGGGATTTGTGGTGCCACTCAATATGTGCCTCGCCGAACTTTACCATGGTTGGAAACTGGCATTTCTAGGGTCTCAGCATACCATTTATCAAGTTATCTATTGTGTGCAATCTTCTGGATTAAGAACTACTCCATTGTGCATGATACTGAGCATTTTGTATGATATGATGTGCTTTTGAGCTTCTAGCCTTGTATATTCCCTGCCGTCAGGTCCTTAAGGCATTGGTCTGGTGCAAACACAAGTGTTGCTCGGCGACATACTATATGCATATCAAATGATCCTAACCATATATATATATATATTACCCTTTGACATTTTTTATCATTAGTTCTACATGATTCACCAACTACTGAAATATTTTAGGGTAAGATTGGGTGAAGGGCATGAACGTGTCTGTATATACAATATACTAGCAGGTACTCTTCTGATGCCTAGCATGCTCTTCCTGTATTAAAAAATAGAATGTACAGTTAGCATTGCAATTATTTACATTTTCAATTGTCATTTGGCTTGTAGTTTCACCAGTTGGCTCACGATAGTGAATTATTTTGTAGCACATAAATTCTTATAAGCATGACCTGGAAAGCTGCTTTTCTGATGCTACAATGACATTTAAATGTTTCTGTTTCCTATTTACCATAACTAATTTATGTAAAATTATATGAAAATCCTGTTTCACAGGAGCCTTAAAATTTTGGACAACAAAACACTTCACGACCACTGTGGAATGTTTTGGTTGCACTAGCGCGAGGATACATACTCAGTACAAACCCCGTTCCATTTTTTTTAAAAAAAAATTGCATTTTAATACGATGAAATGGGCAAGATAAATATATCTTTGCTTTTTAAATGATCAATAGTAATTGCACTCTAAGCTTCCATAGCAGTATCCGCATTTCTGCATTAAGTACAATTTTTGTTTCAGTTTTGCTAGATTTAAGTTTTAACAGGAGCCAGTGAGGCTTAAATTAATCATAGCTAATCATAGTACATTAATTAGCAGTATACAAAATCAAGAAAAGCGCAACTAAAGCGAGAAAACAGATCATTTTTGTCCAGGTCTATTTGTTGGACTCGTAGCTCATTAATAGCAGCTCAAGGGGCCGCCAATCGCCATCGCTGCCCTCCTCCCACGACCTCTACCGCGCTTGCGCTGCACTCGGTCATGCACTCACTGGTCACTGCTACCACCTCCCTCCCGAAACCGGCACGCCCCGAAACTGCTCCGCGTAATGGACAAGGCACCGCTTTGATCCATGCAGCTGCCCCTCCTCGCCCCACTTGCCACGTCGCGATGGCCGACGCCGCCGCTCGCCTTGTCCTGGCCGTAGCCGGCCTCCTCCTTGCCACCGCCGCCAGCGCGCTGAACGACGACGTGCTCGCGCTCGTGGTCTTCAAGACGGCCGTCTTAGACCCGTCGGACCGCCTCGCCGCGTGGACGGAGGACGACGACCGCCCCTGTACCTAGTCGGGCGTCGGCTGCGACGCGCGCACCGGCCGCGTCACTTCACTCTCGATATCGGCCGCTTCGCTCTCGGGCCACCTCCCGCGCGCGTTGCTCCGCCTCGACGCGTTCGTCTCCCTCTCCCTCGGAACAATCTCTCCTGGGCCGTGCTACCCAACCTCCTCGCTGCGCTCCCACGCCTCCGCTCCCTCGACCTCTCCTCCAACCGCCTCGCCGCCCCAGTCTCCGACGAGCTCTCCGCGCAATGCCGCTCCATTCGCGCCCTTTCCCTCGCCTACAACCAGCTCTCGGGCTACATACCACTCGCCGTCGCCTCCTGCCCGTCACTCGTGTCACTCAACCTCTCATCCAACTGCCTTGCCGGCCCCATCCCTGCCGGGCTATGGTCGCTTCCTTCACTCCGGTCTATCGATCTTTCCGGCAATGAGCTCTCCGGGAGTGTTCCTGGCGGCTTCCCCAGGGGCAGTTCGCTGCGGCTGGTGGACTTGAGCCGTAACCTCCTTGGTGGGGAGATACCCGCGGACTTCGGCGGAGCGACGCTGCTGAAGTCACTGAATTTTGGGCACAATTTGATCACTGGCAGCCTGCCAGACTCGCTCCGGAGGCTTACCGGGCTGCGATTCCTTGGCGCCGGCGGCAATGCGCTTACAGGGGACCTGCCTGAATGGATCGGGGAAATGAGGGCGCTGGAGCGGCTCGACTTGTCCGGCAATGGCTTCACGGGCACGATCCCCTACACCGTCGCGAACTGCAAGAACCTCGTGGATGTCGACCTAAGCCGCAACGCTCTCACCGGCGAGCTCCCCTGGTGGGTGTTCGGCCTGCCAGTGCAGCGTGTCTCAATCGCTGGGAACAAGCTGTACGGGTGGGTCAAGGTGCCTGACGCCGCCGCGATGTCTCTACGTGTGCTGGACTTATCGAGCAACGGGTTCTCTGGTGAGATCCCGCCCCGCATCGCTGCCTTTGCCGGTTTGCAGTCTTTGAATCTGTCCTCGAATTTCATTTCGGGGCATTTACCGGCCAGCATTGGTGGGATGAGGCTGCTCGAGGTGCTCGACGTGAGCTCCAACCGGCTCGACGGAGGTGTGCCGCCAGAGATTGGCGGTGCCGTGTCGCTCCGGGACCTGCGGATGGGGAGGAATTCGCTCACCGGACGCATCCCGCCCCAGATTGGGAACTGCAGAATTTTGGTTTTGTTAAAAAAAATTGTACTGCTAGAGAGTGAATTTAACTAGTTGTCGACGTCATCAGGATTGCTTGTGCGTGTAGTTGACTAGGCCTGTTTCTTTTTCATTTTGTGATTGCTTTGACTGCTTTCTGTTTCTGAGGTTCTAGAGACGTTGTAAAAGGTGATGTAGGACAGTGTTGTCTTATTTTCTGTTCGGAACCCCAAACGGCAAATTCCGGGTCTCCGTTTGTCATGTTGTTTTGTGCGCATCCCAGTACCTTGCCCTATCTATTTTCTTTTTCTGAATACATGAGTAGGATTCGAACGCCTGTTTCTCGACTTGATGAACCGTAGTACTTTCAGATTAAAATCCAAATTATTTTTTTGTTCTGTAAGTATTTGGTTAGTCTAAGCATTAGAAAATCAGTTTTGATTGATGGAGAGGTGCGTTCTTCCATTTCAGGGATTTGTAGCACAATAGCCTCACAGGGCCAATTCCTCGCTCTATCGGCAACCTGACCAGCCTCCAGGTGGTCAATCTTTCTCAGAACAAGCTGAACGGGACATTGCCAGTGGAGCTATCTAATCTGCCCAGCCTCCAGATCTTTGACGTCTCCCACAACATGCTGTCAGGTGACCTGCCAAACAGCCGCTTCTTCAACCACATCCCTGAGTCCTCCATTGCGGAAAATTCGGGTCTCCGTAGCTCCCGGAAGAATGATTCATGCAGTGCAGTTATGCCAAAGCCAATACCCCAATTCCTCCTCGAACCCCTTGTCGCAGGCCACACCCAGTGCCCCTAGCAACATGCATCACAAGAAAATCTTACTCAGCATCTCTAGTCTATTTGCAATTGCTGCTGCTGCTGCTATTGCTATTGCAGTGATCACAATATCTGTGCTCAACCGCCGTGTCCGTGCTCGGGCATCTGCTCCCCGTTTGGCCCCTGTTGCATTATCTGAAGATTATCTTAGCCAATCCCCTGAGAATGAGGCTACTTCCGGGAAGCTTGTCATGTTTGGTAAAGGCAGCCCTGAGTTCAGCGCTGGTGGACATGCCTTGTTGAATAAGGATTGTGAGCTGGGACGTGGAGGTTTTGGTGCAGTCTACAAGACAGTGCTGAGAGATGGACAGCCTGTAGCCATCAAGAAGCTGACCGTCTCTAGCTTGGTCAAGTCTAAGGATGATTTTGAGCGACAAGTGAAGTTGCTTAGCAAGGCGCGGCATCACAATGTTGTCTCACTCAGGATTCTTCTGGACTTCATCACTGCAGCTCCTTATTTATGATTACCTGCCTGGAGGGAATTTATACAAGCATCTGCACGAGTCCACTGAAGATAACTCACTCCCTTGGGTGGAAAGGTTTGACATCATCCTTGGGGTTGCGAGGGGCCTGACATACCTGCACCAGCATGGCATCATCCACTATAATCTCGAGTCTTGCAATGTGCTGTTGGACAGCAGTGGTGAACCCAGGGTCGGTGACTATGGCCTTGCCAAGCTGCTTCCAATGCTAGACCGTTATGTGCTAAGCAGTAAGATTCAGAGTGCACTTGGGTACATGGCACCAGAATTTGCTTGCAAGACGGTGAAAATCACAGAAAAAATGCGATGTCTATGGATTTGGGGTCCTTGTGCTTGAGGTCTTGACAGGCAGGAGACCTGTTGAGTACTTGGAAGATGATGTCGTCGTGCTGTGTGATTTGGTCCGGAGTGCGCTGGAGGAAGGCAGACTGGAGGGCTGTATGGATCCGCGATTGTGTGGTGAGTTTTCGATGGACGAGGCTCTGCCGATCATCAAGTTAGGCCTCGTCTGCACCTCGCAGGTGCCATCGAACAGGCCTGACATGGGTGAGGTAGTGAACATAATTGAGCTGGTGGAGTCCTCAGGATAGTACCGAGGATGAGCTGGTTTGAGTTTGTATTCTGAATCTCTGTTTGAGTTCCCTTTTGTTTTGTTTTCTGAGATGCATATGTGATGCCAGATGAGTATGAAAATAGCGGTTGCAGATAATGGAGTGCTTGTAATCCGTTCAAAATTTTGGGTATGCAAGGCTGTTTGTTTCTTCTCTGAAATTGGTTGATTGCTTGGTTGGAACTTGGAAGAGTTGTAGCTCGTGTGGTGGTACGTCAGCATAACAGGATGGCTAATGTTCTTGTCAGACAGTTCGATTGATACCGTGGCTCTGTTGGAAATATTTAAATCGTTGAGCACTTCATCCTCTAGGATGTTTCTTGAATATGCTTGCATATTGTTTCTAAGTCATGCTTGCGTAGTTTTCCATTTATAGACTACAGATCCCTCAACATTTCGTCGATTATTATAAATGTGTAATATTCGCCGTACCCTCAATCAACCGATCAATTATCAATGTAGAGTGGATATCCATGAAGAGCAGTAGTAGCGATTGAACGTGAAGCTTTTCAATGGATACTCTCTGCATTGGTGTGATGTATTGAGAGTCAATAATATATGAGATCGGTCTCATATGTCATTAATCCATCGACTCATGTTATTGACTCATCAATTAATGTAGAGGATCTCTATTCTTTTTCAATGCAATGAATCAGTCATATAATAAGACTTCCTGCATTTATCTTCAATGGGAGTATCAGCATTTCCATTTTGACTGGCCTTTTAGCCTAACAGTTAGCAACAGATGACAGCCAGTTGTGGCACCCCAACGGAGCGACACGTTCCTCACGTCACAAAGCTATTGTTAGTAGATTGCCACGACTCGTTATCATGCGTGTAAGCCTTCCATATTATAGCAGGGAAAAAGATCAACGGAACTTGACAGGTGGACAAGCACGCCGACAGAATGAGATCTACGGTACAGGTACTGAGTGTGGGAGCGTGTGGACGTGGACGTGATGATCAAGATTCAAATAAGCAGGGAACATAGGAAGGAGTGTGGTCGCAGCATGCATGTGGTGTCGCGTGAATCAGTACACCCACGCTGGCTTAAATCACGCGAATTTCGAATCATGGTTCAGAGGGCATTGCTTTTGATTCACTCAAGGTCTGTTTGAATGGATTTTGAGAATCCGGATAAAAAAAATCCCATAGACATCTAAACAGGCGAGTTTCTAAAAAATTATAAAATTTTATAAATTTAAATATTATTTAAAGTTTTATATCATAATATATACCAATATGCTTAAAATAATAAAATATCATAATTTAAATAATTAGGACTTTGAATTTATAAAATTTGAATTTTAAAATCCATAAAATCTGATTGGAACGACGTCCACGGGCAATTGATTGGAACGACGAACCAGAGCAATGTACGTAGTACAACCTTTATGTCATTATGAACTATGGCCGAATAGTTGTGATCATATTTTAGGAGCCCATCCACGCTCGGAGTGGTGCCGCAGGCCTCGAGTGGAGGCCCTGGAGGGAAGCGAAGATTGCAGTCGAGGAGATTTGGCACGCATCGCGAGCAAACTCCTCCGGCGAGGTTCGTGTCAGTTTACAATTAGCGAACCGAGGCTGCTGACTCTCGATCCGTGGCACCGCACCGCGCGGAACAGAGCGGAGCGAATCGTGTGGTTCGTAGCGCCGTGGGATCGCAGGGCCGGTTTGTCGCTTTGCTGTTGCGAAGATTCGGAGGGGGCATTGGTTTAACCTCGCTCACGTGATCGGGTAGTAATTGGGATCCACGCGGATTTGACCGCTTGCCCAATTAGGTCCGAATTCTATGGAATTCTTAGAATTTAGATTAAAAAAATTTCATAAGTATCTAAACAAATGAGTTTTTTGAGAGATTGTGAAATCCCACAAAATCTTATAAATTTAAATATTATTTAAAATTTTATATCACAATGCATACCAATCTATTTAAAATGATAAAATTTTGTAATTTAAATGATTAAGATTTTGAATTTATAGAATTCAAATTTTAGAATAAAAAAATTTAGAATTTTTTAAATTCAAATGGTTGAAATTTTAAATTTTTAGAATCTGAATTCTAAAATTCAAAAATTTAGAATTCGAATTCTGAGGTTCAAACCGTAACTTAAGTGCCGCGATGCCGACGAGGCGCCCACGGCAGCGGCGTTGCGCGCGCTGGATCAACGGAGACGTGCTGTTCCGGCTGCCTTCATGCTTCCTTCCTTTCCTGCTTTCCGCGCGTCTCCTTCGTCCTCGCGCATTGATCGCGCGCAGGAGGCAAGGGTAGGTGGCGACGTAACAACAGTCGCGTTCGTTTGAGATTTTTTTTGTCGGATTGTTGCTGCGCGTTTTACTATAGTTAACTATTGCTACAGTAAAATTCTGTTCAAAATAAAAATCCGTGCAACACAGCGCAGTTACAAGCAACGCATCCGAACGCCCCACCCCGCCCTAGGGCATTGGAGGCTCATTTGATGGGCGCATTTGCTGTCACCACGCATGCTTTGGGCAATTCACATCCTCTGCGGTGAAGCTCTCAACGCAGATGATGAATAGTCCTATGAATTGGAACTATGTCACAGCCATCTGATAAGAAAAGAACGCTCTACACCATGACGCTACAGTTCAATACAAGTTTACTGCGCTGCAGTACTGTTTACAACAGTAATACATCAATTACCTAATGCAGGCACATGCACATGTAGTTAGACTCATTTCACTGTTGAAACAGTGTCCCTCTGTATTGATCAGCCGCGACAGCAGACGATACGCATGCTGCTTTGGGTGGTCGCATTTAAGGCGCCTGCGTGCCGTGGCCGCTGCGGTCAGTTGGGTGGCCATGACCGACACATGTCCCCGTGTCTCCGTCGCGACCTCCACCTGGTGTGTCGCTCAGTCAGCACGGTCCGCTGAGCCGGCGGTAGGAAGCAGGTGCAGTTCAAGGAAGCACGCGGCGTTACTGTGCTAGCCAGCGACTGAACAGTTCGTGTAGTTGTGGCCTGTGTTCGGAGCGATCAGCGATGCGCGAGGGCCCATGTGCTGGCCGGGCTCGGACGCCCGCAGACCAGCGCGTTAGATTCCTCTCGTCAGATTGTCAGCGACCTCCAACACCAAGTACAGTAGCACTATAGTTTCGCTGCGGTTATAGGAGGACTCGATGCGAGCGCGAGGTCGTCGTCGTGCCAGCAGCGTTTGTCTTGGGTTCCTCCTTCCTCGAAACGGGAGCTTGGACATGCCACTACGGTCGGTCGCCTTGTCATATCCGCACAAGCTTCGCTCCAACTCAAAAAGTAAAAAAAAAAAAAAAAGTCAACCAACAGTTGGCTTGCCGCTCGATCGACGGTTTTACTTTTACACTACTATCCTCCGATGAATCGGAAGCACTGCCTGTCTCTCACCAGCTACTTGGGTTTGCTCGGAAATGCTCTTCGCTGCAGGCTTCGGATGGATTTTCAGAGGAAGCCCACTTCAGCCCACAGTCGAGTAGAAGCCCAAGTGACCAACCTTGATGCGGTCCAAGTTCACGTGGCCTCTGCTTTTCGTTAGCCGCCAGCCCCCTAATGACCTAAGCCTGCCATCTTCTCCATCTCCCCCCCCCCCTCCCCCTCACCGTGTTCCCGACCAGGCTTGCTCATGGCGGCGGCGGCGGCTAACCTCCCGGCGAGCAAGCGGGCGATGGCCTACGCCCTCTGCAAGCACCTCAACGTCGATACGGTAAGGGACCACCCCTGCGGCTCGCTCGTTAAGTAAGCCTGCGGTTTCGATTTGGCTGCTTCGAAACGATGGAGTTCCGATAAATTTCCCTCCCGCTCTGTGTACTGCACTAGTGCTTCGGTTTGGTGGGCGAAACCGAAGGTGAACAGAAGCTCTGTACGAGTAGTAGCCTAGTTGGTTACTTGACATAGACCATTTTTGTGCGATTTTGTTCTTAGGGTAGGCCATTTCCTGCATCACATGTGTGTTGGACCTGTATCATCTTGTGTCGTGGAGTGTGTATTCTGAAGCATATGTTTAATCTATGATGTTCAAGTTTCATGTCTACTCCTAAATAATACTAGTGTTTTCGGTGTACTGCACTTTAAGTCACTAACTATTATTGCTTCTTCAGTGTAGTTTGCTTGTTTGTTTGGATAAACTTTGCTAAAATTTTAGAAGAAAAACATTTTCTGTAGAGGTGGGGTATTCTGGCTGGAAATTTACTAATTTACTTTAATTGATTTTACAGAACACTATATCAAGTATCGAAGAGAGTGATATTGAGAGCCTGGTTTCATGTGTTGTGAAGTCACCACAGGATGAGGTAATGGTTGTTTCTCCATTTCTGTACGCCATATCTGCTAGCTGCTGTTTATGCGCGCTAAATCTACTTGCTACTGCCGAAACTCCCTTCTCTTCATCAATAGGTGCTGAAGTGGGTAAAGTTTGCCAGTGACTTTGCTGGCAATGATGGAAAACAGAGTACGTTGGTTGCTAATCTCAATCAAGATCTGTCCCAGAAGTCTGTTCTGATGGGTAATGGGTTAAAACCATCAGTTGCTGATATTGTTGTGTTTGCAACTGTACATGCTTTCATGGTATGTAGCTACGTATAATATAGTACATTTTCCCATTTGTGCGACTAATATCGGGTGTGAAAATAGCTATTTATCCTGTGCTACCTCAGTCATTCTCTTACTTTCTGATTCAGTTTCTCTAAGACAATTTTATAGTCTCTGGTGGGCATAACTTTGTAGAAGTAATTTCAATTGTTATCTAATTTTGTGGAAGTAATTTTATTACTCACTTCACTAATTTTATTTTTGTGTGGTCATTCCATTTACCTTTTTGTACACGAAACTGAAAAAAGTTCTGCATGTCTTCTACGTCATGAAAGCATCTGTTTTGCAGCTGAGGGAGTGCTGGTTTATTTTTCTGGATGTAAAATTTGTAGGGTTTAGTGTTAGATATTGCATGAGTTATTGGATACTTTTGTATCTATTTTCTTATGTTGTTAGAAATTTTTTCAAATTGTAATTGTTATTATTTGTCTCAGAGTCTTCTTAAGGACAATGAGTTGCAGAAATATTCACATGTATCGCGATGGATGGACTACATACAGGTTTGATAAATCTTTCCATTTATTTTCCAATCGCTACTATCTATCCTCAATGTGGAATACATACTCTTTCCTGGAAAAAATCGAATGGATTCAAATCTTTCTTCTTATTTTGTTACTCCAAGCTTCAGAGTCCATTCTCCACTATAGTTGAAAATAGCCATTTCTCTTCCTGCTTTCCTGGACCCTATGGTCATATCTTTGGAGTCTTGATTAACCTAGAGCATCAAGCTATCACTTCAGAGTTGCCCTCCTTTCAGGCCTGGAGGTTTTCCCACTTGACATGTAGAATCAATTAAGCGAAGTTTGTAAAACATTCGAATATACTGAGTTAAACCTATCCATCTCACTATTACTGAGCAGTCTGTTATACCTTTGAGGCTTTGAGAATCAGCTTGTGCCTTTTGTGATATTAAGTGCAAAGGTGCTGTGTTGGCATGCTGTTCTACCATATTCACAATCACTGAAATAAAGCCTACCCATCTCACAGTCACTGAAATAAAGCCTATCCATCTCACTATCACTGAGCTAGCCGCTATAACTTTGAGAATCAGCTAGTGCCTTTTATGACATTAAGTACAAAGGTTCTGTGTTGTCATGTTGTTCTAGCGTGTTCACAATATCTTAATAACTACTCCTTTGTTGCCTTGAGTTTTGTGGATGATTTTTATGATGTGCCCTTTTGACGGTGGAAGCATCTCAAATTCTTTGAATAATAGTGCCTCCTGTTCCTGTAAATAGGATGCAATTTCCATGATGCTATCCTTTTTGTCTAGGAGCACTATTTGTAACATATCATGATAATCTCTACTATTTAATGCAGAACGTTGTTGATTTTGGTACAACTTTGCAAAAGATAAATGTGACGAAGTCTGTCTTCAACCCACCTTCTGTAAGTACCTTTTCCGGGGTGCACTGCAAATATCAATATTCTTGGTTCGAATTTTGATTATAAAAGCTTTCTAATTTCACTAGCAACTTATAAATGGTTAACCATATGCCGGAATGCTGCTGCTTTTTGCAGTTCCATTGGTATGATTAATTCACTTATTTACTAGTTGTTTTTATGATCTGACTCTACAAAACAGCTGCTATGATACTGAATTAACCCGTTAACCTTATCCACAATGAAATCTTAAGCTGTTAACCTTTATTTCCTTTTTTGATATCTTAAAACTTCTTTGAAGCAACTTGTTTGAGACAACCAAAGTAACGGTACTGTTTCCTCAATTCTACGGCAGCATACAAAGAAAGCTGATAAAGGAGACTCTGAATCAAGTTCGAAGAAAGCTGCGTCAGGACAGAATATTGCTGACAAATCAAATGGAAGTGCTGACTCTAAGAAAGCTGTGGGGCAGGTAGTTTACTCTTTAATCGCACAAATCTTCATCAGTTATAATCTCTTTTGGAAGAAATTTGCATCTCATGCTGGCATGCTGCTGTAAAGATTTTCGTCCAATCCTATTATACTACATTTTTCATTCATTGTCTCGATAGTTTGTGCCTTAATATTGTTTACTTAACTAATTTGTAATTTTTTGATTCATATAGTTAATGTGCAATGCATCACAGTATTAAGTGAAGTGTCAGTCTCATATTCTTACTGTTTTGATACTAACATATATGTTGCGCTAACTAGTCTGCAGTTTTGGAGTAGCCATGCTTATTTCATGTTGAAGCTTCATTATTTTAGATTATTTCCCAGAAAAACTTATCCTTATTTTTATATAAATTGATGGCTTTCTTGTTTTGACACCAGAATAAGGCTCCTGAAGCTAAGGAGAATCCTAGTGCTGCTAAAAATAGCAAACCCTCTAGTGAGAAAAAGAAAGGACAAGCAACAGAGAAAGCTGCAGAGAAAGCTCCCGAGAAAACTGCAGAAAAGGATTCAGAGTGCAATGTCAGTATCCTAAATATACAGGTTGGCCTTATCCGTAAAGCATGGAAGCACCCATCTGCTGACAGGTGCTGTATTCTTATATCTCAAACTTTTCTGAATCCTCGGTTGTTCTTTTCAGTCATCAATTCAACTTCCTATTGCAGCCTTTTGATTGAGGAGATAGATTTGGGAGATGGCAATGTGCGCCAAGTTGTCAGTGGTCTTGCAAAGTACTGCAGCCCGGATGACCTTGCTGTAAGTAGCTAGCAGCATAAAGAAACTGAAATTACTGTTTTTTTTGGATCTTCTAGGGTTCATTTGTTTTGTTACTAACACACCATTTCTAATTCAGAATCGGCATGTTGTCTTGATCACAAATGTGAAGCCTGGGAAGCTGCGGGATGTCATGTCTGCTGGATTGGTATGCTCCATCTGTTGTTAGTGTTTTGTGAAACTGCAAAACATGTTTAAAAAAGTCTGGTTTTGGTTTATCACCATTTCCCAATATGTTGCAATTTACGAATTCAATCAACTGTTGATATCTTGCTGTCTGCTATACACTATAGCTGGGCCCTTTATGTGCGCTAAGGTTCTGAAGTGGGACTAAGCTATTCATTTACTCCCTCTGTTCTCAAATTGATGTTGTTAGGACAAGCAATTTAAGGCCTCCTTTGGATTGAAGGAAAATTTTCTTATTCCTGCGTTTTTCCTGTGAAATTCCTGCACAATTCCTATTGAAAATCCTGCGTTCCAAAGGAGCCCTAATGCAAATGTACACTAAATTTGTTGTCATAATGACATGAATTTAAGATTGGAGAACATTTCATGTGTTCTAACAAAGCATAATATCATACTTTTTCTCAACAACTAAGTGGTACCATCAAACTTTTAAAATTTCTTAACTCCCTGCCTGAAATGTTAGTGTTGTTTGGAGGTTTTCGTTTTGAGATTTTGTTGTTTACACTAATCATATGGCCAGGTCCTGTGTGCTTCATCTGAAGATCATACAGTTGTGGAGCCTTTGAGTCCTCCAGAAGGAGCCAAGATTGGAGAGCGCATTACGTTTGCTGGGTAAGAACTGTCTTATAGATGCAAGATATTCTATTCAATGGCTTGCTTGTGCAGCAACATATATCATTTATTCTGTCTAGTTCCAGTTTTTGTTCGTGAACATATAAATCAAGTTGTACAAGCTGAAGTTTGGTGGGAAAAAAACAGAAGTATAATCTGAATGAACTCGTGCAACATGTCTTCAATTGCCATTTTAGAGGTTAAAACATTATTCAGCTTGATAACAATTGTGGTTTGCTTTTTTGTAGCAGTTTTTTTTACATAATTGTGGTCTTTTGATTCCACCAATTTTCAATCTCTATCTTGTTCTTGATTGATTTTTCATCCACATGCAGGTTTGACGGGAAGCCTGAAGATGTCCTAAATCCAAAGAAAAAGCAGCTGGACAAGATTACACCGGTACGCATTTAAGAGTGGCTTATTTCATATGATGTTATATCACTTCTCAGAGATGTTCCCTTTACTCTGTCCCAATTCATCAATGATAAAATGTTCTGTTGGCCTTCCAGCATGGTTTAGATTAATTCAATCGTTGTCCTATGATAGTTAACTTACTGAGTTGAGTAGAGATTCAACTACTGTGTTGCTTTTTGCTGAATGATGTCTAGTACTTCTAACTTAGTTGTCTTATGTATCCAGCATCTTCGTACTGACGAGAATGGAATTGCAACCTACAAAGGAATACCCTTTACTACATCAGCTGGTCCATGTAGATCTTCCATTCCCAACGCAAATGTTAAGTGAACAGCTCATTGGACATGATGATTACACATTGATGTTCAGAAGCACATGAGAGGTGCTGTACCATTTTAAATGCGTGACATGTTTCTTACCCCCAGCAAGTGTTGCTAGATGTCATGAGTCCTTTCTCAACTTTTAATCGGTGAAAGCAATTTTGGACTCTTATTTGTGAAAAGAATTTCTTCCAAAATATAAGCATCAATAAGTTTAGTCAAAGTCAAATTTTTATCACTTTGACCACTAATAATATATAATTAGTAATGTTTTATCATATAAAAATTATTTTTTTATTCATCATTAAATACACTTCCATAAAAAAATATTTTTATATTAAAAATGATGTAATTTTATAGTTATTATTGATAAAAGTTAAAATTTTATAATTTTATTTAAACTTAAAAATGACGGGAGTAGTAATCTTCTGCAGAAGAACACAATATCCTCTGCGCGTATTCTGTTTCGGGCAAGAGTTGGGAATCTTGGGATGATTACTGTGGTAGGCAATCCTACGGCGGTATATGACGGACAGCTCTTTTTTTAGGACCAGTTATCCCATCACGGTTGTGCTGGTCCCTTTATACTAATTAAAGGGCTAATGCCTTGCTTGACTGTAGAGCTAGCATGAGAGCAGAGCATTGGTTTCTTTCTCTTGCAGTTCCTTTTGCGTCATTGCATCTGATATCTAACGGTCTGCTGGAAACAACGAGTTCGGACTAAGAATCTGTTTGTTTGCTGCACGGGCACGATTCTGGCTCACTGACATTACCTCAAGTTATACGAGTATTTCTGTATGAGTAGAGTACGATTATGGCAGTGGTCCTACTCACAGAAAATAAGCAGCATTTCCTCACAAGAGCAGCACGCGTTTGTTCCACGCGCCCAGAAAGGAGAAATGGAACGAACACTGGCAAACCCGACCCACCATCCACGCAGCAAGCCCACCCGAGCTCCCGTTGGAGCGAAAAGCCCGTCGAAACCCCACAAAACTCCCCATTTCCTCTTTGTTGCCTTCCCCCGTCCGCCTCCGCCACCGGCGCGCCCCCCTCTCCCATTCGGCCGCCCTCCCGTCCCGAGCCGGCCCCGTCTCCCTAATCCCTTCCCAAGGGGGCGCCAGCGCAGCGGCCCCACCCATCTCCCGCCCCGATGGCGGCCTCCCTCGTCCACGCCGCGGCCGCCCCGCGGCTCCCGAGCGCCGGCCAGCCCGTCCCTGCGCTCCACCCGCTCGCCTATCCTTCGCTCCTGCGCTCCCCGTCGTTGTGCCGCCGCCGCATCGGGGTTCCGCTCCGAGCGGTCGCGCCCGGTCCCCGGGGTCTCGTCGGAAGGGACCACGCGCCGCGTGGTCGTCGAGTCGTCGCCGCCCTCGCGGGAGAGGAGGTACCTTGACTCTTGAGTCAACCCACCCTCTTTCTCTCTCCGAGATCCTTGCGTCTGTTGCTGTTTCCGGATGGAGGATTCCGTCATTCCGAGGCGTTTCTGTTGAGACTGTTCCATTTGTTTCTGTCTGATCTACCTTACACCTTCTCTTCTCTGCTAGCCTACAGGCCCTACACCAGCATTTTTTTTTTGTCTTTTTGTTGATTCAACTATTTTTAAACTGTCCTGAATAGTGCGCCCAGCATCTGCCAAGTAGGAAATGCCTATCGTATATTCATGCTGATTCATTTACACATATTGTTATGCCGAATTTTATGATTCCACTTGGCTGAATTTCGCTTCTGAAACCATCGATCCTTCTACCGGATTCAGGAGGTTTCCAAGGCGAGGGATGACAAGGACAGCAGCAATGTGGAAATACAGCCTGAGGAGGCTCAAGAGGCCTGGAAGGTGATGCTGGAGCAGTTCAAGACTGAGGCCCTGCGAATGCAGGCCCTATCAGTGCAGGCATACGAAGTCTACTCCAAGAGGGCCAAGGAAGTGCTGTTGGAAGCCTCACAGAAGCTAAAGATCCAGGCTGAAAAAGCACAAAAGGATCTCAGTGTGATCGCAGCTGAGCTTGGTGAAGAGGGACAGGAATATCTGAATATGGCAGCTCAAAAGTCCCCAGACTTGATCAAGGATATCACGGACACGTTCAGTGAACTTACCGGTTTGAGTTTCCCATCACAGTTTAAGGATTATCACGTCGGCATTCCATTCGGTATGTAAAAACTGCTCTACGTGGGTTTACTTTTCAGTTACAATTCATTACACATGCAAAACACTGAGGTTTGACAAAACTGAAGAAATGTCTGATATGTCATTATTCGTGTTGTCAATAGCTACTGCTTTTAAGGGTTAAAGTTGTTCATGTGCCTGCATTGTTTCTTGTAGGTACCTTTCTTTCTCTGGGAGGTTTCCTAGACTTCATGTTGACCGGACGCACATCTGCTCTTCGTTTTGGTATTATTCTTGGCTTGGCATTGTTGGCTATGGGCATCTCAAGTTTGAGAACACAAAGAGATGGCGGTCGTCTGCCTCGTCTTCTGCTTAAAGGCCAAGCAGGTTAATTATCTTTACCCCTTATCTTTTCCTTGCTATAATTTATTTGATCCATACATTTTTACTTGTTCTTCTGCTATGCATTTTAGACATACTTATAAGCTTTGCAGCCTCAACATGCAATGTCTAGCATAATAAAGATAAAATAGAAGGGGTTTGTTGAGTATGTCAAACTGCTTAGCTAATTTAGCTACCAGAAAATTGTTATCTATCCTACAATAGCTTATAACGTCTTTTTGTGCCTTTTCTAGAGTTTTTTTTTCTCTATTATTTTACCACATTATGTAAATTCAACAAGCATAACTTAATGTTTCTATACAAAATCTAATGTTGTCAGTAAAAAATTGACGTAAACTGTTGAAATAAGTTTTCGTAGTGAGTTATGATATATGTCTACTTTTCCATTATTCACACTTATAAGATTTCTCATTATCACGACGTCTCAATGGCTGCTTCTGGCCATAAATTGATTCTCATGATGAAGTTTTCATATAACGCAACAAAACTGTAGAGCTTAATTTCATAAGATTCTGTATGCACTGCTTATGATAATATTTTTAGGTAAGTTAATGGTGAAATGA
>BCLG01000491.1:67841-77903 GCA_001602295.1 Zoysia matrella
ACTATTTTCTATCAAATGTGTTAAATAGGGATTGGTGGTGTGAGTAAACTATGTGGGGCTGTGTGACTAATGGAAACTGTGTTAAGTGGTGAGATGGTATTTTAGAAACTCGGCCATGGGGCGGGCTCCTAATAGTATGTGCCTGTGTGTTGGTGATAGACTTCGGACTAGTCCACCTGTCGTGAATGAGCGCCGCCCCTGCTATATAAGGACCGATTCATCGAACTTCAACGTAGTGTCTATGTGCAACCACAGAACCTTTATTTTTGGAAAGGACTCACTTTCATCCTTTGGTATCTATATGACCCTCTAAGACGATTGGTTGGTACACAAGTCGTAGAAAGTGGGTGTGAGATAACTCACTGTCTGGTCTACGATTACAGCAATGACCCGCGCCATAGAAATTGTACAACTTATGGCATAGCCCTTGGGTACTTGGTAATGACCCAAACCGTGCGGGCGTTCAGGGGGTCACGGGAATGTGATATCGCGTCATCGGACTTGCTCTCAAGTGATGGCCCCTGTTAGCATCTTGAGGAGACCTTGTGAATACTTTAGTGAGTGGAAAGTATGTGTTATATGACTCTATTGATCAAGAGAAGTATAGCCTGTGGGTACAATGTACAACCTCTGCAGAGTGTATAAATCTATCAAAACTGACCGTTGTTACGGTATTGACACACTACAGCTTGGGCTCACTTTTATTAGTTTTGTCTATCTCTTTGAAGTACTTGTGAGTGGGTGCAGGTGCCTGTGTTTTGAGAAAGTGACTGGTTGGAATATTAGAGGCCCATTTAGTTAAAATTTGGGAATTAACAGGAAAGATGACTTCTCCCGCAGGGCCACAACTAAAATATTGACTAGTGTAGGATTACCATATGCTTCGTTTTAAAGAATCACTGTCTGTAGTTTACCTTGCATAAAATTTGCTTTCGCTAAAACAAAAACCCTAACCTATTTTGATGGCCTTTTGCATGAATATAATCCCTCCAGGTTGGAACTTATTGGGTACTTTATACTCACCTTTGCGGCAATCATTCAAATGAAGAAGAAGAAGATGATGACGTCCCGCTTGAAGGCGATGAGTAGAACTCGTTCTTCGCGCAAGTTATCTGTGGCGTAGCTTTTAGTCTCGTGCTTTCGTTATTTATGTAAGGACTGATCGAGAATGTTTTGCACTCCTCGAGGGTTTATAATATAAGCTTAGCTTGTTTATCTAAGTATCTGAGATAATATATGTAATATTATAATATATACTATATTTTTATAATATTTTATATATATTAATTATTAATTTAAAGATTGGTGTACATGAAAATATGTCAGAAATGAGGCATGACAATGGTCCGTGTTTCCGCGCCGCACAGGGCCCTAACCTAACCGGCCGGCGGCGCCCGGACGGCCCTGCTTATCATTCGTTCCTGCCCACTGCTCAATTTGCACGGCGGGAAATGAATATGCATGACGCCTCTGAGCAGTACTATCCTAACCTAATGGCTGGATTGCGTTGAACGACCGGGTTGTGACATGAAAACACTGACGATACGGTCGTGCGACGTATGTAACGTAAGGGGATTATTGTGATAACTGAGTACGTAGTAGGTCGATTAATTAATACTTAGTCAGACTTGGGTGTGATGACTAGACGAGACGAACGCTTTCTCACTGCGTTTTCTCGTCAAACTGCTGGTCTTGCTATTGCGGTCCGACATGAGATCAACTTGAAGTTGACCTTCTTACTCACTCAATTTTTAAATTATTGACAATATTGATTTTGAACATTAATTTTAATTATTTATCGTATTTAAAAAAATTGTTCAAATATATATTTTTGTTATTATTTGCTTTATCATTAGTAGTATTTAAAATATAACTAATAATTTATATATTGAAACAAATTTTTAAATAAAAGGTATGATTAAAATTGATGAAAGAAATTTACAGTGTAAATAATTTAAAAATGAATGTAATAATTTCTTTCAACTGAGCAAGCAATACTAACTCTCTCTGTTTCGAAAGTAGGATGAGAAAAATTATCGCGGGCCTAACTAGTAGCCATGTAATCTGCGCAAAACTAAACCTGCCTACTCCGACAGACCAGCAGCGCGGTCTGTTGTTTCTTCGACCAGTGTAATGTAACGATCGATTGACCGGAGAAGTAGTAGAGTCACGCTAGGCTTTCCACGTCAACTTGCGCATAAGACCAGCTGATCTCCAACGAAAAAGGGCAGACGCAGACATACCCACGCCGATGAACTATAAACTATCAGAGACGTGCACTGGCCAGGAAGAAATTCTAGTCTTCTTATTTGACCCAGTGAGGATACGAATTGGCACATAACTTCCTGTTAAAAATGAAATTTGGTAGGGGCTGTCGTCACAGTTCGCTCAAGAAGTCTCAACCGTGGATGCGATACTCCGCGTTAGTTCAGCGACTCCCGGGGATTTATTTGAGCGAGCTCAGTGCGCTTGTTCATGTACGTGTACGCGTATCAGTCAACCAATGCAACACTCCCCGTTTGTAGTTACAAAGTATACCCCATTCTGTTTAAATTATTAACATTTGATAGTATAAGTTTCATACTAACCAACGTTAACAATTTAAAAATATGAGGGAGTGATAAGCAAGCAAGTGATGGTACTGTACAATAACAAATGATTGTCATTTTTTTTTAAAGGAACCATGATGATCAGATCGTGAGGCAAGTTATAGTCATGTGTATTCGAAGTTCTGGCACTTGACCGGAGGGATTACGAGTAGTATTTCTCTGGAAAGCGTGTTGATAATAGAATGCATGAATAGATCGGTGGAGTGGCAGGTTTTGTATCTTGGTTAACAGTTGGCAGCTGCTCGTGTAGCACGATGTAGATGGAAACATACAATTGCTGGCCGGTAAGATTCAGCAACAGCAAATTAATCAGGTTTTAAAGGAACGGAAAGCGACATACAAATAAATTGTGCACAGGACAATTAGCAATACATACAATTTAGCAGACACCAGAATACACTATATTCAAGGTCATAATATTCTTGGGAGATATGGAGTCTTTCGTGATAAGTGAATTTTTTCAGTATCATCTGCAGTTAGTGTCATCTGAGAACCGTTGTATTTGACAGATCAACGGCTCAAATTTATTTTAATTCGGATCCATGAATGTTGTTTGTAGGGAGACCTATTTATTATAAACTCAGTTTTCACAGCTTAATTGTAGGGGATGCTGACTTTTTCTTTTCTTGTCTTTCGTCAATGTCAACACGGCATGTGCATTTTAGTACAGATCATTTGGAACGGAGTACACATTTTTCCAACATGGGACTGTTCTCATGATAATCGTATCCCAAGTTAATTTCCATTGGGGATAGAACATGTATTGATAGTCACGCACTAACGAACAGTGCAAAAGTACACTAGCCATAGAGAAAACTGAAAGGTGTGGTAATTACTCCATGTTGTAATTTTTTACTCCTGAAAGATAAAAATGATGAGTCCTTTTCTTAGTCAAGGTAACAGATCATTTGAATACCAAATACTGCATCATGTACTCTTATAGCTATGCCCATGATATATAGAGACTACCTAGTTCTAGTAAAACTGAAAAACGCCCCGGATATGAAAAACCAAATATCTGCAAATGTCCGTCCCGCAGTTCTAAGCTACTGAAGCGAGACCGTTGTGTTATTGATACGCGCCGAAATCAAGGGGAACGTCGTTGATGAGGGATTCCCAGTCGAAGCCGCCGTCCAAGAACTCCATCTCCGGATCAGAAGCGTGGAAAAGCGTCGCGCTCGGCACCTCTACTGGGGCCGCCGCCGCGTCACGCCACTCGTGCACCGTCTGCGCCTCATCAAACGGCGCGGCCTCGGATGCCGGCGACGACATCTCACCGTCGTCCCAGCACGACCGAAGGTGCAGCTCCGAGGCAGCAGGCGCGGTCCCACAGCCCCAGGCGTTGGAGCCGAAGTCGACGACGGCCGGCGGCAGCTGCCGGCTCGCTGCCGCGCCTCTGCAGGTGTGCTGCCCGTAGTAGGCGATCTCGTACGCCGCGGGCTCCTCCTCCTCGCGCGTCCGCTGCACGCGCCGCGTCGCCGTGCACCCCTGGTGCCTGTACGCGCAGCGGTAGTAGAGCCTCGGGTGCATGCGGCCGTTGATCTCCTTCTGGCCGTACTTCCTCCAGATGAACCCGTCCTCCGTCGTGCCGCTCTTCACCAGGCCGAGCGCCTCTGCACCGACGCGCGCCCTGCGAAATCATTCATCGGCTAAGCTTGTTAGCACCGCTACCTCTCCAGCTGCTAGTCAGAGAGTGAAGCAACCAGCAATCGGACCTTTTACGGGGAGGCGTCGAGGGCGGAGACCAAGCTGCTGCTGCTGCTGTGTTGTCGTGCTCGACCGCCTTCCTCTTCTTCCCGCCGTTGCCCGTCAGCGCGGCGATCACGCGCCCGCAGCAGCGGAGGATCTCCGCGGCGAGCTCCTGGTGCGGCGACGCCGGGCACGCGGACCGGAAGAGGTCCCCGAGGTGCGCCACGGACTGCTGCCCCATAGTCATCAGCTCCAGCACCACGGCTTCCGGGGTCGCCAGCGGCATACTTCTACCACGCGAAGGCACCACCGCAGCACTTCGTTGAGCGTGGCTCTGCTCACTTGCTTGCTTTGAGTGAGGAGGTGGTCTCTGTTGGCAGGAAAGAAATCAAAAGCAGAGTCGGAGGCAGAGGCCGCGAGCTACAGCATCACGGCGCCCCCATCCCACGGAATTTATAGTGCGCTGGATTATCGGCAGGGAAAGAGAGGGGAAGACACGGCGAAGCACCACTACGCGGCGGGCGACAAGTTTACGCTCCTGGCGTGCAGCGCCCGAGCTAGCAGCTACGCGCCTGCCTGCCGGTTATATCGGATACGCTAACACGCAGGGCCAAGATACGTTATCCGGCTGCTGGCAACCACGTTGACAAATGGAGCATACACAGATTCCAGCCGCAGTGGTAACCATTTGTAATTCTTTACGGGCTACTACAACGTATACGCGGATGGATAATACGTGGCATACACAGGCCATATTCTTTACGCGACGCCCGGACGTCAGATCACATGGGCTAGTTAGGTTGAGCTAAGCTCAGTTCAGTATTAGGTTAAGCAGGAGCCCCGTTCTTGTCTGTCTCTGATCCTTTTTTAAAACCATAGCATAATCAGGTCAGCGATACCGCGGCACGTACGCGGCCGCTCCTAATTAACCACTTCTTAATCGGACTCCTCTCGGGTCGCTTGATTATTAGCAAGTCGCCGAGGCCGATGGATCGGGACAAGCGTTCCGGGCCCCGGGATTCGATCGATTCCGTCGGAGTCGGGGGAGGTACCACGCATCAACTGGCTACCTTAGCAGGCAGGGCAGGTTCAATGTACCGGGTGCTCACTTGGAAACAAAGAATGATTCAAAGGAGCCGTGCAATTCGATCCGAGGGTGCAGCATTTCCTAATGCCCCGAAAATGATTGATCCCTCTCGTCGATTAGTTATTTCGTGCTGTTCGGTTTATTTCATCTCACCACATTATATTTTGCTTAGACTCTCAGGGCTGTGACGCTCGAGTAGCCGTGGTCACTGCTGGTTAGGGTCGCCCTTTCTCACTTGACTCAGCAACATGCGCAGAGCTTGTTTTGACTTTCTGTTCGAAGCTCTGGCCAGACTTTTCAGTGCCACTTGGTCATCATATTTTGGGGTTATGTGAGCAGTAATCAGGACTGGAGTTTACCACACCATCTAGTTGACGTGCATATGTCGTTCCAGTTACGTAGGATCTGCGACGGTCAGATCATGTTCCTCTCCTATGTTTGGTTTCTTCCTCGAAAGAAACGGCTGTGGATGTTCCTGCTGATTAATTATACTCCGTATCAAGGAAAAGATAAAAAAAAACAGAGGCCAATAGAAAAAAAAAAGAATATATACTCTTCCATTCTTGGACAATACTTTGTGTGTGTGTGTGTTTCCTTCTCTCTATCGAAAATCAGAGCAAATTTCTTCATGGATTGAAGAGTTTCCAGTAAAAATGAAACCGTACTGATACGCTTCATCCATTGCTACCTACTCTGTACAGGTTGCGCTTGGTTGTGTGCTAGGAGTACGCTATTCTGCAGGAGTATGCCTTCATGTCCTCGCGTCGACCTCAGAGAGTGTTACGCTCATCTACTCCACAAATGAGCATGCAGTGTTAGCACAGAGACAGAACACAGCTTAAACTATTGACTCCCCGTCCTCTACTGACTGCTCTGCCTGGTCTCGTTTTCTTCGATTGGATTGACCTGATAAGTCTAGTCGCGCTAGGGTTTCACTGGAGCTTGCAGAACGGTTAGCCCATGTTAGAAGTACATGGGAGTATTTTAGAACATTCCGGTCGGATTCACGCACGCGGAACAAAACAGTGTTCCACAGGTAGTTCGTTTCAAGCATACGTACAAAACTGCGCTCAAAATTCTTATATTTAAAACGACAACAAATGGCGGTGCTTAGAGAGCTCGTCAAGAAATTTGTTGGTCTACTGTCAATATGTTTGACCCCACCTGATCTAGGACTGCAAACAACGGATGATTAGACACAAAACCCAACTGTAAGTAAACAATGGAAGACGTGCACCGGGCAAGGAGAAATTCTCTTCTGTTTGCGATACGGTTGAACTGGTTTTTGGGGGATACTGTCAGTCCAATCGATCAGGGAGTCAGAAAAGGGAACTGCTGCTGATGATGCTCGCGAAGCCACACGCGTTAACTTGGCGACCTGACCCAGTGACTGGTTTGAGCTTATCTCAGTGGTCACGCATTCGCGCGATTCTGTCATAAAAGAAACTTAGAAAATAATATTTACACCACATATTGTAAACTGAAGGTGACATGACTTGTCCAATGGAAAACTAGTGTCGGCTGGCACGCTAGATTCTCACCCCCGTTGAAATGGTCCTGATGATCTCCCAAACGATGTCAAGCTATACACAGGAGCTAACTGCGAGCCGCAGCAAGTGTTCGAATGGTAAAGTTGCTGTAGACAAATGGAGGAGCGCCTTGATTTCGATTGGGACATGTCGCGGAGCCGGGCAAGATGATCGCCTGCGCGAGGGCAGAGAGAACTGATCTGGTTTTGGTAACATCCAATACGGGCATATCTGGAGAAAACTCGGTGGCCGGACCGATCTGCGAACGAGTTCACCCGCCGTCCATGCCCATGGACGGGCATGGTGCCATACATATCATACATAGCCGCAAGATATCTCCATCAGAAAACGAAAAATTCCCTTTGGAATTAATTGGACGTGAGCACGGCCCCATGGGGCTGGTGGCGGCGGCTGCTGCTGCTGCTGCTGCTGGCGCCGATGACGCGGTCAAATCATGAATACAGTAACTGACAAATCTTTCTGTTCTCGGCTGAAACCGTGTTCTTTTAGAAAATGGAATTACATCACGGCTGAGATAACGCACGGACAGATGAGCCTATCAGGGATCGGTAACTGAGTGACCGACCGGTTTTGCATCGCGGTCACCAGTTGGCAGCGGTGTCGCACGTGTAGCACGACTGGGTCGATTCAATGGTCCAAATCGGCAGAGTCGTCTTGCCAGATGATGGCCAGAACAGGTTTAGGAAACGGAAGAGGGTGATATCCAGTTGGGACCAAAAGGACTAGCAGTATGCGTTGTTTAATTAGAGGTCCGAGGAAACTGAAGATTCAAAGTTCATCGAAGAGAGAAGAGCCTGTCAAATGTCAACACAAGCTGCACATGTACGTGCTAGTATATTGACTTGCGACAAGGTTTACAAAACTGCTCAAAACCGATTGGTTTTTTTAGTTTTCGATGAAATCGGTTCGGTTTTATCGGATAATCGGTTTTTCTTTAAAAATTTTGAAAATTTAAAAAAATTCGAAATATCGAAAACCGATTGATAAACAGGTAAAACCGATTGGCTTACCGGTGAATTCGATGGGTTTTAAATTTTGAAATTTAAAACCGTAAAAACCGAAGAAACCAGTCAGCTAACTGTAACAGTTTGTTCAAATTTTAGATTTTCGATTTAAAATAGGTTTTGATCGATTTTTTTGATTTTTATAGTTTTTGTTAAATCGGTCTCGACTGGTTTTAGCAGTTTAAAGGATATCATGGATCTTGCTTGTGACTACATGGTCTACTCGTCTTCTAAAAAGGGCTACATGTGTGCGTGTATATTAGGTAACGGTTGAGAGATTTATAAGGGCAAAATTGCCGGGGTGGTGGCGCTCTTGGAGCAGAGTTCTGGAACATTAAGAAACGACCTCCTTCCATCTCAGTCGAGTCCGCGATCCCGCGTGAACCGTGGAGCTAAGTGAGCGCCCCTGTATTACCATCGCCACCAAACCATTTCCACCTCGTGCTGAGCTGTGCAGCTGCGTCGACCCTTCTTCCCGGCCGTCCCGTCCCGCGGGCAAGGCAAGAGTACATATAAGCAGCGGAGCCACGCCGCCCCTCTTCCACTTCCGCTAGCTCGTCCCCGCCACCAAAAGAATCTTCTTGGCGAACGAGCTCGCACTTCAACCCGTCGTACCAACGAACCACCAACGCTTTTCGGCGCGAGAACGAAGCTTAATCGCTAGGAGTAGTATCTACCTGCCTGCTTGCCAGTCAGTGATCGATCATGCAGACGCACTCTCGCTTCTCCGTGGGCAGCTCGCCGCCGGCGGACGAGCACGAGGCGGTGATCAGGGAGCTGACCCGCGGGCACGAGCTGACGGCGCAGCTGCAGGCGGAGGCCCTGCGCGCGCTGCGCGGGCAGGGCCAGGCGGAGGACACCGCCAAATTCATCCTGCAAGAGGTGTCCTGCGCCTTCGCCATCTGCCTCGCCATCATGAGCTCGCCCGCCCACGCCCCGCCGCCGACGGAGCCGGGCGCGCCGGCGACGCGCCGGCCCAGCAGAGACGAGAACGTCCCGAGAAGGTGAGTGGCATCCGAGCCGACGGGAAAGAATCGGATACTTGTTGATGATGCTAGGTAGCACACGTTGCTCAGATTTTTTTTTTTTTGTGTGCGCGTTGGTGATCCACAGGGAGATCGTGACATGCGCGCCGCACTCGGATGGGTACCTGTGGAGGAAGTACGGCCAGAAGAGGATCACCAACACAAGCTTCCCAAGGTGAATAAGCAATTTCTCAATTTCTCTCGCACTCGTTCTTGCTTCGCCACGAAAAATCACTCCTATACTACTACCTCGTTACTGCAAAGTGGAGCGTGATTTTCATGCCTCTCAAAAAAGCATACTCACTCCGTTATATCGCTATTGATTTTTAAATTTAACTTTAATTATTCATTTTATTCAAAAAAATTTACTCGAATGTGTAAAATTTTATGTTGTGATTCAAAATATATAAAATTTATTAAAAAAATTTAAATAAAATAAATAGTTAAAATTAAATTAAAAAGTCAACGTCGACGTCAATTTAAAAAACGGATGGAGCACCCGGATAACAAAACGATCATTCTGACGGCGACATATGTTTCCTTGACCGGCCTTTTATCCCATCTCGTCCCGTAATCCTCGTGTGTAAATGAACTATTACAAGCAGCTAGTACGGTTTATGACGTATACCATTGAGCATCTTCTTACGCCAGCGCTGATCCAAGAATTCTCCTTTCAAGCGACGTCACCACATGTCGAATCGCATTTTTTTTACGCTGCGTCGCACATGGATTAGACAATGGTTGCGGCCGGCAAGCTTAGCAAGCGGCCATGTGCGACGCAGATGGATAATTGCCCTGCCGATTCAATATTCCGACAAGCGAGCGAGTTGTTTCCTCACCTGCTTCCCCTGCCGTCACGTTCGTGTGCAGGTGCTACTTCAGGTGCAGCTACCACCGGGAGCGCGGCTGCCCGGCCAGCAAGCAGGTGCAGCAGCGCAGCCACGGCGACCCGCCGCAGTACGACGTCGTCTACGTCAACGAGCACACGTGCGACACGGCGGCCTGGGAGCCCGAGGTGGCCGCGTCGCCTGCTGCAGCCGGCGCGACGAGCCCGCTGCTGGACCTGCCCGGCCTGCTGGCGCGGCAGCGGCGCGGCGT
>BCLG01000491.1:104507-122887 GCA_001602295.1 Zoysia matrella
GCGCGCGGCATTTTGTGCCGAGGAGGAAGACGACAGGCAACGGAGAAATGGCTGGGCCGAGGAGAAAAAAAGGTGGGCCGGCTGGAGTGGATCCCGGCCCACTAAGGCAATTTCTGATTTTTCCCTCCTCAATTTTTGGGGAATTGTAGATGGAATTTAAGGCTAAGATTTTTGAGAAAATTCAAATTCCAAACACCAAAATTCGAAACGCAAAAAGAAGAGCTCAAACACTTGTCCAATTCACATTTTATGTTTCGAAATTGTGACATCTAGATAGCTACTTTCTAATTTTCTTAGTTCCTTTTTAAAAGGAAATTGTAAAAAAAAAATGGCCTTACTAGATTGTCAAGGAAAGGAAAAAAAAAATTTAAAACCCTCTTTTTCTTAGCTTGAGATTTGGGATGTGACAATATTTGGATGTGACAATATTTTAGAGATTGTCGTTATTCAAAGCAACTTAAATTATAAGTACATCTTTAACATCCTAACCCACTGTTGAAGAGCCTACGGCCAAGTGTGCCGGGAAACTACGACATTTTCAGCGTCAAATTTGTCAAATCCTAAACCTTGGGCACAAATCTTTAAAAGCAGCATGTATAGTACTCTCCATCTTCTCTTTGAAACTTCCACTCAAGTATTTATTCACAATACCTCGGTAGTCGGTACAATACGTAGACAACGTAGAGTACAACTCACACGTGCATGTTCATTGCAAAGATGCAATTTGCATTTTTTTTTTGACAATTTCTTGCCACAATGAGCTGTCCGGTGCCATGTTCATGTCTGTCGAGCTCGGGATCTCAAATGGGATTGGATGGGCAAAAGCGCAAATAATTTCTCCACCTCTATTCCAGGTGGGCCCCGCTTGTTGCCAGCTTCTCCTTCCCCTTCTCATCCCGACCCGCCCTCGCCGCCTATTCGTTCACCGCCCCGGATCTACCTCGCCGCGTCGGCGCGCAGGCCACCCACCGCTGCGGGAGAGACGATCGGGGCTGATCAATCTCAGCGGCGAGAAATTCGACGGGTTTCCGATCACCTGAGGCTTAGAGCAAAATGTTCAAGTTCCTCAAGGAGGTGGTCGCGGGATCCGGATCGGGCGTAAAGGACTTCCCCTACACCATCGGCGAGCCCTACGGCTCCGCCTGGGGCTCATGGATTCACCACCGCGGCAGCTCCAAGGTACAAGCCCCGCGTCCTTCTCCCCTCTCTTCGTTCTCGGCTGGGGGGCGGGCGGATGAAATACGCGTAGGATCCCGGAGGAAGTTACAGTATCGTTGACTATGTTCATAAGCTAGTTTGTATTCCTAGTGCGTTGGTGGATTGAATGACGGGCTAGTCTGGTTAAGCATATGGCAGGGGTCTTTTGGATGCATTTTGCTTACGTTTTTTGGTGTGTTAGGTGCGTTTATAGTACTATAAACCTGGTCCTGCTAGTTTGATTTTTTGAAATCCATATGGTTAGGCATATAAATTCCAGTGAGGGTTAAGTGTAGTGAGGACATCACTGGTGCTTGTGCTATCACTTGGGGTGCGGAATTGGGAGTTTCCTGTTTGTGGATCTTGCAATTGCTGATTTGATGCTTACACATCATTGAATGTCGATTCTAATTTAGATGTGGGACTAAAGGTCTTATACTGAACTCGACAACAACTTAGTCATTGCTTATGTGGAACCACCTAGAACAAACTTTTAGGTTTTTACAGACAACCTGTTATGAATTTGGACAACCAATATACGTTTTCAAATATGTTGAGGTTAGATTAACAATGTCATTTTATCACGCTGATGATTGTATCATAGATCACAGCTATGTGTTTTATTTTTCACTGTGTTATACTAATAATCCTGATTATTTTCTGTCTTGCTATTCCTCCCCTCCCCCTCTCTTTTGTCTTGATTATTTTTCATATGTATGCCATTGTCAACATTTTTTTTGTCCTGTTTTCTCCAGGACGATGGATCGGCTGTGTCAATTTTTTCTCTGTCAGGGAGCAATTCTCAAGACAGGCATTTGGTTGCTGGTCGCAATGGTGTGAAGAGATTACGAACGGTAATTTAAATTCTCTATGGTTTCAATGATATATTCCCATGATGAGACAGAGAGTTTGGAGGTCCTTTTTTATGTTTTACTGTTTGCACTTCACAGGGAGGAGCCTCATCTATTGCATTCCCTCCATTCTCAAATTTCTGTCGTTAGGACAACAAATCTAGTTCATTTTTAACTAAAAGTCTTGTCCTAACGACAATGATTTAGAAATGGAGGGAGTATAGTTTTCTTTTGGTTGATTGGTATTTATATTTCCTTAACATCAGCTAAATCCAAGGTTATTGTGGTTACTTCAGGTGCGGCATCCAAATATCTTATCCTTCCTCCACAGCACTGAAGCAGAAGTTCCTGATGGACCTGCCATGAGGCACACAATTTATATTGTAACAGAGCCAGTTGTGCCACTTTCAGAAAAACTTAAGGAACTGAACTTGGGTGGTACGCAGAGGTACCGACATCTTGTCCTTTTTTTTATTATCAAATTCTCTCCTTTTTTGTGGAAAGGACTTTGTAATCGTTGATATTGATTTTGATATGACTCAGTTATGCATTTTTGCCCTCGTTATGACTAGTGTATAATATTGCAGAGATGAGTACTTTGCATGGGGACTTCATCAGATTACGAAAGCTGTGAGCTTTCTTAATAACGATTGCAAGCTTGTAAGTTTCTCTATTAAGATTTGAAGTGCCCAATGTATTATGCAATCTTGCTAATTTTTTTCCATCCATTCAAAAGATTTCATTATCTTGTTGCTTTTGGATATTTACCTGCTGATTTGCATGGATGATTTCTGATCATTCTGCTTAATTGTGACAACCCCGTATTAAGTTATAAATGATCAACCAAGTTCAGTATGAACCATGTTGATGATGGATGTCTGTATTCCCAGTACATGTTGGTTGTTCCTAATATTGGTTAGGTTGAGATCTGTTATTTCTACTGTTCTTTGGTCTTGACATAGGACAGTTCCTGGATTCTGTTTATTGGATTTGTTACAAGTTTTGTAGTGCATCAAATCAACATTCAGGGCCAACTGAAATTGCAAAGGCTGATTATTGTTTTTTTAGCAAAGTACATCAAGGGAAACCCTTCTGTGTGATATTATTAAAATAAATATAACAGAAGGAATTAAGTACAAAAAGGGGCCCTAACAAAGGCTGCAGGTTGGTTGCGAGATACCTGATTGCTATCATTTCATCTACTCCAGGTTCATGGAAATGTATGCTTGGCCAGTGTAGTGGTTACTCAAACTCTTGATTGGAAGCTTCATGCTTTCGATGTTCTCTCAGAATTTGATGCCAACAATGAAGCCTCTGGTAGCCCTGTGCTGGTAAGTTAAGCATTTAGTATCTACAATTCCTTGTTCTCTATGATATGAATATTCAAACAGTACTTCTAGAATCAAGCTTGAAAACTTGTACATCTGTTCTGTTAGATCTACTTGGGGTTGTTTCTGTAAAGCGGGTGTTAGCTTTTTGTTACTGTGGACCTGTAGGAAAAGGAATGGCTGTATATAAATATGCTAGCATTGTTGTCTATCTGAAAAGTTTCATACTTTTTTTTTACCAGCAATTCGAATGGTTAGTTGGAACACAGTACAAGCCAATGGAGCTGGCAAAGTCAGACTGGGCTACAATCAGAAAGTCACCCTCATGGGCAATCGATTCTTGGGGATTGGGTGAGCAGAACTAACTCTTTGTGGTTCCCTGTGCTGTATTGCATGCTTCATGCTTGTGATGGTGTCGTCTGTAAAGAAAAGCTCTTAGGGATGTTCTTTTTGATAGTGCTTCACCAGGGTGATTATGCCTGCATGCACTTTGTTACTCCCTCCGTCCCGATTTATGTCATTTTGGGTCTGGGCAGGGGAATTAAGAAAAGTGGAAAAGATGGGATGTTCTGAAAACGAGGAGAGAGATAGAGTGGAGATGTATTGGGAAGAGAAAAAGGTGTCTCGGGAAGTGAGAATGACTTATAATTTGAGAAAACTTCTGAAGCCCAGAGTGACTTATAATTTGAGACGGAGGGAGTACAATTTTTGTTGTCTCTTATTGCTCTCGACATTGTTAATTCTCTACGAAGGGGAGCCCTGGTGCAGCGATAAAGCTGTTGCCTTGCTGCCATGAGATCATGGATCAGGTCCTAGAAACAACGTCTTGCAGAAATGCAGGGAAGGCTGTATATAAAAGACCCAAATGGTCGAACCCTGCTCAAGCAGGAGCTACGTGCAACGGCTGGCCCTTTATTGTTAACCCTTTATGGTCTTCATCATTGATAATTATTACGTTGGCACTGAAATAATGATAATGAGCATTGCAGGGTGTTTAATTTATGAACTCTTTTCTGGTGCAAAGCTGGCTAGGACAGAGGATCTTCGAAATACTGCTTCAATCCCCAAGGTTAGGCGTATAATTACAATTTTGAACTTATTTCTGCGCTATGCTATCATCTTTTGGAACTTAGATTTCCTCCCCAATTCTGTATATTCGTGTATTGTTCAGTTGTTGATTATTTTATTCCTTGTAGTCTCTACTTCCAGATTACCAGAGGCTCCTGAGTTCTGCGCCTACTCGTAGACTAAATCCTTCAAAACTTATTGATAACAGTGGTAAGATCACATTTCTTCCCTATATTTCTGCCTGATAATTTGCGGCATTTCTTTACTCGCTGTTGTGAATTCCACATCCAGTTATATACATTATTATTCGTTTAAAAAAAAAATCTGCAATGATGTCTTTGACCTTTTGTTTTCAGAGTTTTTCCAGAACAAATTAGTAGAAACCATTCAGTTCATGGAGGTTCTAAATTTAAAGGATAGTGTTGAGAAAGATAGCTTTTTCCGGAAACTCCCAAATGTAGCTGAGCAGCTTCCTCGTGAGATAGTCCTGAAAAAGGTACTGATAAATTCTTGAATAGAGCTGTTGATTCTTCCATATGTGATATGCTACTTCTTTTATTTTCGTTCTAACTGTGTGAATTCCATATACGTGCTTATTTTCTGGACCTTTTTGCACAGTTGCTCCCTGTATTAGCTTCTGCACTCGAGTTTGGTTCAGCAGCTGCTCCGGCTTTGACTGTTTTGTTGAAGATGGGGTCCTGGCTTCCAGCTGACCAATTTAGTACCAAGGTGATCTTTTTTCTGTGGGACACATCAGGTCAGCTATTGTCAGTATTCATCTGATTATCTGAGAATGCTGTTACTTGCACTTTTCAGGTATTGCCAACAATTGTCAAGCTTTTTGCTTCCAATGATCGGGCTATCCGTGTTAGTCTTTTGCAGCACATAGATCAGTTTGGGGAATCGTTGACAGCTCAAACTGTTGATGAACAAGTATGTGATCTTTTCCCTATGGAATCATTTCCCTTCTATGAGAGGAATAATTCATATTCTCTCGTGCCATAGATAGAAAATGATAATCTCTATTTTTGCCATTCTCAATATGTGTTAACTTGATGACAATGAGAGGGAATTAGGCAATAACAGAGTAGTGGCAGAAAAAATAGCATATTTTGGATGGCAGAACAGAGAATACTAACCATTCCTATGTTTTTTATATGAGATATGAATTTTTCATAAAATTGTCTAATCATCTATCTCATTTGCAGGTTTTTCCTCATGTTGCCACTGGCTTTTCTGATACTTCTTCTCTTCTTCGTGAACTGACATTGAAGTCGATGCTTGTATTGGCACCAAAAGTGAGTTACTTTAGCTTTCGTAGTGTGCATCTAATTCTCTATCATATTCGTTAAGGACGAGGTCACAAATAGTAGGACGATTGAACACAAATCATGAGAAAGAATATTTGACCCACCTGCATGTTCTGACCATGCATCGATTTAGACTAATTATCTGGTCTGTTACTGTAGTTATCTCAGCGGACAATCTCAGGATCTCTCTTGAAGTATCTCTCTAAGCTACAGGTGATGTTGTACTTTGATTGAGATGCTTTAAGACTCCTTTACACCCCACTGGATATGATAAGGTTCACACTGCAGTTTAAATAATCATTGATATGTATTGCAGGTGGATGAAGAACCTGGAATCAGGACAAACACTACAATTCTTCTTGGGAATATTGCAAATTACATGAATGATGGGGTTTGTCCCAGAACACTACTATCATATTTGCTTGTATTCCTTGCTGATTTTGGTTTTTATCAGATGTGTAATATGTTAAGACATGCTGTATAGATAATGCTATAGAAATTAACTAGACTTAGCTTAATATATTTCTGTTGTATAGAAGAAAATTTTTACCCTGCAATTTCTGTTGGGAAGAAAATATGTTATTTTGATCTGAAAAAAAAAAGAAAAAGAAAAAATGAATTCAATGGTTTGTCCGTTTGTGTATAACTCACATGTTAGTTGAATCCAGGTTATCATAGCTTATCTGGAATTAATGGTATACAATGTTTAGTATTAAAACTGGCAACGCATGATAAAACCCTTGAAAAATAGGAAATACGCGTCAGCCTGAGGCTGCTGGAAACTTGCATACTGCCTGTACTTAGGACAACTAAATCATGTCCAGTTTAGCCTGGAGAAGGATCTTATATATTATGTCCACCATGAGTCTTCGCCTCTTTGTTAACAAAGCTTTATTATTCTGACAGACCAGGAAGAGAGTATTGATCAATGCATTCACAGTCCGCGCATTACGCGATACTTTCCCACCAGCCAGAGCAGCTGGTATGTTAACTTGTGCAGCTGTGTTCTTTTCATACTTGTCACGTTTTCTTCTATTGATTATCAGCCAGCAAGATCAATGCTTTGTATCAGAACTGACATATATTTCCTGTTAATCCATGGCAGGAATTATGGCCCTGAGTGTCACTAGTTCATACTATGATATGACAGAGATTGCAACTCGCATCCTACCTAACATTGTTGTCCTCACATTTGATCCAGATAGGTATGGCCCTTTGTTCTTTCTCTACTTTCTCATTGCAGCATGTTTTAAGTGGCAATAGCTGGTAACAATAACATTTTGAATAAATGATCTGGTTACTGCTTCTCTCAGGCACCAGGATGGATAGGTGTCTAGCTGCACACAAGCCAAATATGCACATATAATTTGCATATGTCAATATATCATAATATCATAGGGTAAAAGGGAAAAAGAAGAGAGATGGGCCACTACTTAAACACTCGATTCACTAGTTGCCATTACCATTCAAGCCTAACAATCGATGTGACAACTGTCCCTCGCCCCATGTTCTGCTACCTGCCAATTACTACTCATGCCACAACAGATACCACTGCTCTCTCACTATTGCTCTCAAGCTGAGGCAGTAGTGGAGGTGTTAGGGCTGGAACAAAGAGGTTGAGGAGGGCCAGACCTAGGGACAAGATGGCTAGGCAAAACAGTGATAGTATTTATCTATGGCTGTGACCATTTTATCATTGCTGTTGCAATTTAATGTGATCACTAAATCTAATTGTTATGTTGAAATGAAAAACTCAGTTGAAGGTTTTATTGCAAACAGCACGCATGCATAGCACTGCTCTGGAACTACTGAATTAGTACTATTCACCTCTCCATCTGAAATTTTGATTTATTACTATTTTTGCATGAAGCTAATTCAGCTTATAACCTTTATTTCATGACTAGAACTAGGGGTTCATGGTTTAGTAGCATGTAGTCCCACAAAGTGGCGAGATTGTTTGAACTTTAGATGTGAACTTGCTAATGCTTGATGGGTACTATGCATGTTGGCAACGAGGAATTATAATGTGAAGTTTGACATTGGAGATGTTTTATTTCCAAAACGACAAAGAGAACCATATTTGAAAGTCATGTTTTATCTTTACTTTTCTGCATCATATCTGGTGATTTAGTCTCTCAAATGAGCTGTTGCTTTTATAGTGATGTGAGGACAAAGGCTTTCCAGGCTACCGATCAGTTCTTGCACATAGCAAAGCAACACCATGAGAAGGTATGCATGTCTAGTTTGTTGCCTATGATTGATTGGCTTTGCTGGGTCACCTTAGTCCACCATTGATTCTCTTTTTCGCTATGTAGAAAAGATTTGTTGGTTGTTGGCACCATTAACAAGCAGCATAGATTTAGTTTTTAAAACAAATGTTCTAAATTACTACTTCGGTCCCAAAATATAAGCATTTCTGAGTTTAGTCAGAGTCAAACTACTTTAACTTTGACCATTGATAATAGAAAATTAATGATGTTTTATTATATATAGATCATGTTACTAAATTCTTTATGAATAAGTTTTCATAACGTGTAACTCTTTATATTAGAAATTATTTAAATTTGTAGATATAATTAATCAAAGTTGAGATAATTTGACTTTGACCAAACTCAAAAATGTTTATATTTTGGGACGGGGGGAGTAACACCTTTCTTAAGGTTTCTAAGGTAAAACGTAAGAATTGCTCAACCAGATTAGTGATTACACACACACACACACACACAAACTAGACTAGAGCATGTGGTCTAAAAGTATTGCCTCATAATATGTTGGATCCTACAAGATATCAAAATGGCAAGCATTCAAACATCTAGGAATACATTTCAAGGATAATTGATCCATCTATGTTCATTTAAATTTGAGAGCTTCAATACTTGACAATTTTTTTAGCATTCCATCTTTCGTTACATTATGCTGGGATAAGTTGATCTGCTGTATTCTTAATGACAGAAATATTCTTCATTCTGCTACTCATGTAAGATTTAAAATTTCTACCTTTTTTATGCTCTATAGCTTAATACGGGAGACAACAGGACAGCTGAAAGTTCTGGCATTGAGTTAAAGCCTGGCAATGCTGGTTTACTTGGGTAAGTCGTCTTGTCTCTATGGTGCTTGCAAATGGTAAAATACATTCTCCCTCCATTTTTAAATTATTGCTGTTAGAACAACAAATCTCGTTCATTTTTAACTATAAATCTTGTCCTAATGACACCGATTTTAAAACAGAGTAATGTTATAAGTTTTAGTGTCTAGTTTCCTTGGTTGTCAACCAGTTATGCTAGGATCAACCCACCCACTGCCTGAAAGTTGGATGATCAATTGTATGTTTAATTGTATGCAATCATTTCTGTGCTTCGTGAGATCTATGCAAAAACATAAAAAAAAAACTCTTGCTAATATTAAGCCACACCAATTTTGTTGAGAGCTGTAATGTTTATGTATTCCGTTTACTGATTGTTTGTTTGAACTTGTCTCAGATGGGCCATGAGTTCTCTTACTCAAAAGGGTAAACCTTCTGACCATGGTCCTGTATCTTCTGCAAATAGTTCACAAATTTCAGCATCCCCAGCTGCTACAGCCAGACCAGGTATCAGTAGTTCAATTATAGCAGTTTCCTAGTAAGAAGTACTGCCCCAATTCAACATTCATTATGGGATAAATTGTATGTCTCACAAGAGGATTAATGAAGTTAGTAATACCATCATGCTATAGTGCATATGCAATATTATGAATGCTAACTTTGTGTTATGTTATATTTTGTACCTATAATAGTCAAAAGTCAGACATCTATCCTGTTATGTTTACTCCAGTTAAATTTAAAACAATCAACCATTAGCATCAATTCTGTTATCACAGATGCTCAGTCCACCATGGCATATGAACCATCAACGTCCAGCTCGCTTGATCAAGGTGCACCAGCATCAGCAAGGTCTTCAGTAGATGGATGGGGAGATCTCGAAGATGCCAATGATCATGAAGAGAATGGTAGTGATAAAGATGGTTGGGATGATGTAGATCCATTTGAGGATAAGTCATCACCGTCGCTTCTGTCCAACATACAGGCTGCCCAAAAACGTCCAGTGGTACAACCAAAGCAAGCTGGTATGTTTACTTTCATATAGTGCATTACTTCAGCCCAAGCAATCACACATGGTCAACATTAGTTTAAAATGCAGTAAATGGTTCCTCTGTGCCATCGCAAAAAACAAAAAAAGCTGGAGGCTACCATCTGAAATGTCAATGACATGTAGCCCTTGACCGACCCAATCTCAAAGCCTTATTGGATGACATTTCGATCCACCGAGCTGATTGATTAAAAAGATACCCATTTGATTTTGTTCTCTTTCTGATTTTGTCAAATGCAGTTGCAAATCCATCAAAATCAAACCCACTAAAAGCATCAAAACCAGAAGAGGATCCTCTATGGGGCCCTATTGCTGCTGCACCACCCAAAATTACAGCGAAGTCTTCAGATATCAAACCATCAACATCACACAAAGATGTTGATGACCTATGGGGTGATATTGCTGCAGCTCCACCAAAATCATCTGGGAGACCTTTGAAGCCATCAGCAGCGAATAGTGACGACTTATGGGGCGAGATTGCTGCACGTCCGCCAGCAACCAAAGCTAGACCTTTAGCTTCATCAAGCAGGGGGCGAGGGACGAAGCCAGCACAACCAAAACTAGGTGCTCAAAGAATAGGGAGAACATCCTCAACTGGGCTGTAAGGTGTTATTATGTTGTATACAAGAATGCAAAGTTGCCCTCATATATATATTTTTGCTCTTGCTTAAGTCTCTGTCCAGTGTCATTCTTTGTAAACCAGTCAAAGCATTTATATGGAGTTTGTTTTGACGAATGCACTAGTATTGTTTTGGAGTTGTGTATTACAGTAGCTTCGACTATTCACGTACAACACAGCTAGAGTCATTTTGACCCTATACAATTAATATATTGGTTCTTTTTCATCTCTTTGGAAATATTGTACACCCGTGGCGTCACGACGGCAAAGCCTTTTCGGTAAGGCTATGACTTGGGCCAATGTGCTTGCTGTGGCGCCGATTACATTACACCCTCAAGAAGCCTTACCTGCACTTATATAAGACTGAATCCACGTTTTTCTTTTAAGGAAAAGACAGAAACTTTCACAAGAATTTCAATGAAAAAGCGTATAAAACAGTAAATTTTCCTCCATTTTAAAGGAGGCCTGAATCCATGCTTGTTTTGTATGCTTCGCTATAAAAGGAAGGATTGCAGGACGAAAGAGGGATTGAACGACAGCCTTTCAAGCAAAAGTTCGTGACAGTGTCCCCTTTATACCGCGCTGTGTCATTCTTAAGAGGAGCTTTATACAGTACAAATACTACAAGACACTACACCTCTGCTTATATATTATCGAGCATGGTTTTTCTTTATGTGATTTCAAGTTTGCTACTACTTGGGAACATAATTGGATGTTACCAACGACCGCATTCCACGACACGAGGTCGCGGGAGCCCGGTGGTATCTCGTTGAAAACCCGCCGGGCGAGGCGGTTAATCAAAAGTTACAGTCCCCGCTAAACGGGGCAAACGTGACCACCACTGACATGCAGGGCTCACCCTAGAAAAAAATGGTGGCCAACCTCAGTTGTTCGCGTGGCAAAGTCGACGGGCCTCCCTGCCACACCGCAGGGGACATGAAGGCTAGAAAATCCGCTTTACCGGGTGAGGGCGGCGTCGGAAGCTCCGCTGCGCACGGATTGAGATCCTCTCGATGCCCACCCAAGCAGCATTAGGGAGCGCACCCATGCGCTCCATGGTTCTGTTGAGCTTGTGTCGCCAGCGAAGGCGGTGGTGGAGATGGAAGGGTCAGTTGCCATGACCCATGGGTTGTAGCCTATCATTTGTCGGATGGTAATTAGGTGATCGAGTGTTCGACCATATGTTTCACAATAAAAAAAAAGAGTGTTCGACATATAAACTTGTCCCCGAGGCCTATTCGGCAAGAAAGGAGGCTCTAGATAAAGAATTGAGATACTCTGCAGACGATCCATGTATCGGCAAACGTGCAGTCGATCGTAAAGGGATCATTGTCCCTAGATAAAGAACATATAGTTGTCCTTTATCTGGCTATAACAAATGGTGGAAAATAAGCACTCTGTTTTTTAAATTGGTATTTACAATTCTAGTACATTTTAAATTAAAAAATTTATCCTAATAATAATAATAACTTAGAAAACGGAGGGAGTAGGAAATTATGAATCAAGAATAACGTAGGAAAGCAAGAGCCTACTACAGTTTGAGTGTACATTGAGTGATAAAACTCACACATAATAGTAATGAATAAATGAACTCTTTCATGAATAACCAATTTAAGCAGGTTATTAGGCATAATAATATGATGGATTATTACCTTCAACCATCTCTGCGTGGTTGTAATATTAAAAACTGTAGTAGCCATTTGATTTCCAATGCAGCATCATCAAGATTCTCACACACATACAACACTGGTGTAATGTGTGAATCTTGATGATGCCACGCCAGAAACCAACGACTGTAGATGCTCCATGCTGCTACCTAGGGCTAGCTATGAGTATGCTTCTTCCTCCTGAATCATGGTCCACTCTCACCCTCTCTCTCTCTCTCCACCAACTTCCATGGCCATCCAGCTGGCTGCTAACAAGCTGGTAGGAGAACATCGATCAGAAATGGAGGAGGAGGCCGGGTTCGATTCGATCCATGGTGGAGAAGGGGAGAAATACAATGAGCGAGGAATCTATCGATCTGTAGTGAATCTGCAGATTTGAGAGGAGGAAGAAGTAGGAGAGGTGAATTAAGGCAGATAGATAGAGCAGCACACATACACAGACACACTCTCCCTATCTCAAGATACAGTAAGTCTGAAGAGAGGAAAATAAGCATCTAGCAGGCTTTCTTTCTTTGGCTACCAATATGCAAGGAGGGGGTATATATATAAGCAGCAGAAAGCTAGAGTACGTAGCTAGATGTGCGTCATATACACATACGACGTAGAAATGTAGAAAACGAGTAGCTTGATTCGTGGCAGCATCGACTGACGAAGAGATGAACGGAAGAGCCGTGGTGTGGTGGTTATGCATCGCCATCGGTGGAGCCAGAAACAACAAGGCCTTTTATTACTGTACTCTGCGTGCTGCTGACCTCGCTCGGCCACCTGCTAGCAGTTGGCTTCCCTTCGATCATTGGTTGCTGGACCTGCAGATCCATCGATGCACTTCACTGCTCGACTCGATCGTGGTGGTACTGGTAGAGAGAAGGAGAAGAAGACGAGGAGAGGAAAGCGAACAAACTCCCATCTATCAATATGTACTGCTCTCCAGTGATAGCTGATGCATGGCTACAGCTAACTCCTGCTCGCTACAAGTACCCTACAGGCCGGGAACTATCTTTTGCGTTAGTTACAAGCATTCACGCATGGCGATCCGTCATCCGTCGATCAATCCATCTGCTGCGGCCAGGCTCCGATCGAGATCCATCTCATAACTCATTCAATTTAATGCCGTAGATAGAACCATTATCGATCGTACCTGTTTTAATATTTGTTGCATTATATATAACATTCTGCTATATACCGTTGACGTCGCTTAACTAATTACAGAATCGAACTAGTGTCAAGAAATTAGAAATTAGAATCGTCGCCTAATAATCCTGATGATTCATAAAATCTAGAAGTATCTGTCCTTTGCAGGGGCACATGATCCCAGGGTCTGAGCGCCACACACGAACTCCATCATCCATCTAAGTATCATCTGCAGTTACGTCCTAATACTAATAGGAGAGATGTTACAATGCCTCTCCCTAGTCAAAATTACCAAAATCCGGTATCAAAAATAATGAATTCGATACTTATTTTTAAAAATTGGCGGCTGAAATTAATTGAAGCGGTGGAGTTACGTCCGATACCTCTTAAGCACCGTAACATCTCTCTTCTAATACACCTGAAAAATCTCGACCGCCCAGTTCCTGAGCAGTACAGCACGTAGTGGAGTGCTCAGCCAGACTCACTAATCGATCACTAGCTAATAGTAGGAATACTACTACTCCACTTGATGAGTACTGTGAAAGAAATTGAGAATTGTAATTTGCATTCCGAAATATTCCATATGTACTGTAAATCAAAAGTGATGCTTTGGGGGATCCATCAGTGTGTCCTTGAGCAATATAAATTAACAACATGCATGCATGAATTTCGACTACTACATCCAAATGAGTGCTAGTGGTATGTACAGTACCAGCTCAGTAATGATCCAGGACCATATATAACTATATAAGAGTCCGGTAGCAGCTTATATTATCTCTTGAATCTAGATGCGATTACCATAAGGTACTGGATCTCTCTTCCTTTAATCTATCTCAGAGAAAGGTAGATTGATGTTCAAACCTGAGATAGATTATGCTTTTTCTTCGTTTCAGCAGCAATTAATTGTTGGCCATGTGAAAAGATCTGACTCATGTACTATGAGTTATACTAAAGTGAAATTAGAGCTCCCTTGGAACGCAGTCACTGTAGAAATTACTGTAGAAATTTCAGAGAAATTAGTTCAATTTCATAGAAAAACACATGGAATTAGAAATTTTACTCCAACCCAAAGGAGACCTTAGAGTCGATGTTTACAGTAATGAATTATTTTGTGTACTGGGTTCCTCATGATCCATGGATCAGAGACTTGCACATCATTAGTTAGTACTCTCTCTGTACCTTTTTATAAGTCATTTTAGGTACGGACACATGAATTAAAAAAGTGAAAAATGTGAAATATTTTGAAAATGAGGAGGAGAGATAGATAGAATAAAGATGTATTGTGAAGAGAAAAAGTTGTTTTCAGAAGTGAGAATGACTTATAATTTAAGAAATTTTGAGTAGTATAATTTGTGATGGAGAGAGTAGCTAGTAGAAGTAAGAGGGTTGTACGAGACTTGGAACGAATTGAATATTGCAACGTGGTGAGGTACTATTTACAGTTCTTGGTCCCGAGCCAAAGCAAGCAACGCACATGCAGAATGCATGGAATTCAAAGTGCCTAGCTCGCTACTGTAGCAAATGCATATGCAGTGCAGGGATCGGAGGGAGAGAGTAGAGTAGTACAGTAATTGCAAGCCAGCTGCCGTCCAATCCCATCCATCCGTCAATCGTGAGCGTCCATCGGTGTCGTCTTTCTCAGATCGCTTTCTGGAGCAGCCGTCCTCCGTCGTCTTCTTCAGCTGTTCATCACGGGGCAGGGCGCCGGATCGAAATGCAAACGACAAGGCAAGCAACGAGGAGGATCCGGGGCAAAACAGCTTTGGAGCATGCGTTGCATTGCATTGCAATTCGTCAATCGTGATTGTGACAAGCGAGTTTCTTCATCAATCACAGGCAGCATGCATGCATGGTCATGCACGATGATAGTACTGTTTTACTAATTTAACTTTTTTTTGCACGTGCACAGAGAGAGAGAGAGAGAGAGAGAGAGAGAGAGAGAGAGAGAGAGAGAGAGAGAGAGAGAGAGAGAGAAGTTTGGATTGGATGCATGAATCGTAGAGTACGTACGACGTTACTATTCTGTAATAACCGCAAACGACGCTGCTGCTGCTGCACGTAGTACTCCGTATCAGGCACGCACGCACCTGAAGAATCTGAATCAAGCATGCTTCTGTAGAGTACAGTAGCTGTGACGAACAAAGCAGCTAGGACTAGGACACCCGGCCTGGCGCTGCCAAAAGTACTGTCGTGTCGACGGCGTACTTCTTCTAAGGATCGGATTGATGCCCAGCACCAGCACCAGCACCACCACCGGATACCTCCAATTATTTGCATGACTGGAACTGGATGCAGTGATCACGAGTGTACTCATGCTCCTTCCTTCCCATCCACTTCGAGTAGGAGTAAGAGTACTGTTCAGATTCTCCTCTTGATCACACCAAAATCAGAGATGGATTGGATCCATTGCAATTCGTATGGATTTAGTCTCCCAAGTATTAATTACAACATCATCACCATGATAATACCTCTACTAATTTAGAGCAGAGATGCACAGATTAGGTGGCTTGGCTGGCTAGTCTAATAAGTGTTGTCGGCGTTCTGACCACCGGCATAAGTAAATATACGATCGCGGAGAAGATGTGTCTTCGAATTCGATGTGGTCTAGTCTAAGTGAGACTAAAGATATTTTTATTTGGTTCGGATCACCTCGAGCGGTGTAATACTCTATGTCTAGAGGACAGATTATCTCGATGATAATGTTACAAAGGCAGGATTCTCTCTTCGTAAGAGTATTCGAAACATAGACGAGTGGGGGTGCTTGCTCGAAAGGATGCAAGGACCCTGGGCTCTAATAGAGCTCGTGGATTTGTCTCTCGTATGTTCGTGACTGTTTTAGGTTGTCTTATTCTGTTATGTTGTGACGTGGTTCGTATTTCTATCGCTCTCCAGGTCCTCTTTATATAAAGGGGGCTCGAGGTTACAAATGGTGGGTTCTACGCGATCTTGCCGTCTCGCCGACAGGTGAGCCCTTTAACTGTTATCGTCATCATTTCGCTTTGTCCAAGCACGGTCATGACTCGTCGCATCGCGTGCAGCGGTGGTCACTGTGGCGCTTGTCCGGCACCGCTGTGCCGGCTACGGTACTGTTGTGTCTTGTCCAGCAGCCGTTGCAGCTTTCTGCTGCAGTATTGCCGTGGTGAATCTCACCCCATCCCGTCAGGACGGATGGCAGTTGGTCAACAGAATAAATGTAACATAATGTGGCACCTACTCTCTGGGGGTCGACTTTTGGAGGCCGGAGTCTCCGTGTGTTAGCGCGGCTAAGGCTTGGCTGTTGTATATCGTCGCCTGAGAGGTCGGATCTCGCGGTCGTCCGACCCCTAACTCGAGACCTTTCATGTTCGAATCCTTACCTCGAGACCTTTCGTGTTCGAACACGGATTGTCAGGTACCCGGAGTACGTGACGTGCATCATCCAATTCTGTTTGCTAATGCAATATGGACAGGGGAATGTTACTTCCAGCCCCATGAATTCTTAAAAGAAAAAAAAACAAGGGAAATGGAATTCGGCCCACAGTCCCACCTCTCTCTTCTAGCTTCTGCTGAAATACTAGTACTGTATTTCTGAGGGTTCAAGGAAGGGGTAGTGGTACAGTATATACCCACTATATACGAAACTCTCAAGTTGTCTCGGATAAAGCATCTCAAAACCCAACAATTGATGCTTCAAAATCAGCAAGAAAAAGCATCTGACACGTTAATTGATGTGGTTAGTATAATCTTGTAGGAGTAGAATAATACACTAACTATTATATGGTCAAGGATTGGTATATTTAACTTTGGATAAAACTATGATAATTTGCAAATCTCTCAAGCATATGTACAGTAAAAGAATGAAGAACGAATTGCCACAAAATCACAACCCAGTTGAATCCTCCGAGCCTTAATAAACGAAAGAAGAAGAAGATGTGGGAAATGTTCAATCGTGCTCGTCGCCGTACCGCCGGCTCCGTAGGACAGAGCTGACGGAGCTGTAACCCAGCACGCGGTGGAGCGGCCCCGCGGGCCGCGGCTGCTCGCTGCTCAGGCTAGTCCTCCTGGAAAGAGGAGGTTGTTGTTCCACGGCGTCCTCGGCAGTGCGGACTGCAGGCTGCGGCGCGGAAAAGAACTTCTTCGGCCGGCCCGTAGAGCCGGCCGCCGGAAGCGTCAGCGAGAGCGCTTCGCCGCAGCCGCCGCACTGCAGCCTAGCAACTTTGCCAACCGGCAGTGCTGCCGGAAGCTGCAATACCTCGGAGCACTCGTCGCAGACCACGAACGGCGTGCCGCCCAGCACCGGGCGGCAGTGGTGCGCCCGCGCCCTGAGCCCGCCGCGTCGGCCGCTCGACGCCGACGATGTCGAGGACGAGTTGCTCGCGTCCCGGGGCAGGCGCTCGGGGGGCAGTGCCTGCACGAGTTGCGACTCCAGACGGCGCATGAGGCGGGAATTGCGCCGCGTCACCGTGCGCGCGCTGGTGCCATCGCTGCCGCTAGCGCTGTCGGTGCAAGGCGCGCTCATCCGAGACATGCCCGATGCGTTCCACCGCCCGTCCATGCTGCGCGGCTGGTCGACGGCGGCGATGAGCTTCCGGAGGTTTTCCAGCGCCTGGAGCAGTTCCTTTTGGAACGCCGGGTCGCTCAGCGCCGATCTCGCAATATAGGCCGGGTCGAGTCCTGCCATGTCCATCGCCAAAGCGTCGAGCTCTTGCGAGCTCAGCGGCGATGCCCGGCGCCGGTAAGGCGCCGCCGCCGGCACGTCGGACTCCGAATCGGTTCCGGATCCTCCTCCATTGCTCGACTCATCCGCGTCGCCGCTCATCGATCGCCTGGTAATCCGCGACGACGGCCGTAGCTCCGCCACTCGACCGCGCAGCGGCGAGCCGGTGCTTTCCTCCTTCGTTTGCTCATCCTGGTTGCTTCTTGGGGCGGTTCTGACCGAGCCGAGCTGCGGCCTATACGGCAAGGAACCATGGGAGCTGCTGCTCTGCCTCTGCCTGTCCTTGACATTTCTGTATGGTGTTGACCAGCTCGGCACCGACGGCTGCTCGTCATCGGCGTCCTCCACGACCCGAGCCGGCCTCGGATCGAACGGTTCAACGTCGT
>BCLG01000491.1:122897-185727 GCA_001602295.1 Zoysia matrella
TCATCCTGGTTGCTTCTTGGGGCGGTTCTGACCGAGCCGAGCTGCGGCCTATACGGCAAGGAACCATGGGAGCTGCTGCTCTGCCTCTGCCTGTCCTTGACATTTCTGTATGGTGTTGACCAGCTCGGCACCGACGGCTGCTCGTCATCGGCGTCCTCCACGACCCGAGCCGGCCTCGGATCGAACGGTTCAACGTCGTCGGAGAACACGGACGCCGTGTCGGCGGAGAGGATCTCGAGCTGCGAGAGAGCGTACTCGGTCTCGTCGGTTGGCATCGGGTTCTTGGCTGCATCAATGCGGAAGAACAGGTCAATCGATCACACCAGGAACTAGCTCCGCGGTGAGGGAACGGCGTGGCGTGTGCTCCGCACCTCGGATAGGCGTGCGGCACTTGCGGCAGTAGAAGATGACGGCGTTGGGATCTTGGTAGACCATGGCGCGGCAGTACGGGCACCGCCCAAACCGGGACTTCACCTCGTCGCTCTGCATGACGGTGATGGCGCCCACGCCGAGTCCACTGCTGCTGCTGCTGCTGCTTGCCTACAAGAACACGACATGAATTCACGATTGGCAACGACAGGAACATCGTTGCAGCAGGCCGTAGAATAGACCGGAACCGATCGAGAGGATGAGGATTACCTGGACGCCAAAGTCTTCAGAGTTCTCCCGATTTCCTCCTCACCTCCTCATCTACCGATCGCAACAAGGACAAGAACGTCCCCAAGATCATCAAGTGCTCTGTTCCAGAACCTCATTCGATGACCCCGATCGAAAGGAAGCTGAACGATGAAGAATTAGATGGTTAGAAACTTTTCTTTTCTCGAAACAGCAAGGAAGCACCAACCGAAAAGAAGAGGGGGGCACATACCGTGTGTAGAATATTCAACACTTGGATTCTAAAAGTTGTTCGTTTGCTATCGCGATACAAAGGCTATAATGAGGAGTTAGTGCTGGGATTGCTGCTTCCAAACCGCCGTTGACGCGAGGGAAATGATGTGGTTTACCCGGTAGGTGCGCGGGTTCTGAACGCGACGAGGAGACCCGGTCCTGCGCATACGCGGAGGCGTTCGGTCTTGCTTGTGCTGTCATGGACCTCCTCGTTTTCGCCTTCGTCGTTGATTGGCCAACAGTCAACATCATATCGTTCTTGCTCATGGGAGAGTGCTTGACTTATAAGTCATTTTAAATTTTTAAAATTTTTTAAATTATAAATCGTTCTTATTTTTTAAGTTGTTTTTTTCTCTTTTCAATATATTTTCTAATTTATTTCTCTTCTCTTTATTTTTAGATTTCAGAACATGCAAATTTTTACAATTTTTTTAACTCTCGTGCGACTTATAAATAATTAGACGGAGAGAGTGGTAATGAGCAGCAGGTAATGAGCAGCAGGTTGTGTACAGAAATGTATGCTTTCTGACCGATCATGTGTCGTACTGCGAAGTTTGGAGAGCACGATGTAAGATGTGACCGGGCAGAAACGATGAACTTGATTTTTATTTCTTCGCATACGAACACATGTGCTCGATGTCATGGCGTGTCATAGTCTGCCGCTACCAGGGTTGGACTCTTGTCCCCCTGCTAACGAGAGTTATGAAGAATGAGCTTCTGATGGAGTCCGAAGTAAAGAAGAGCTTTGCCCAACACGCTGCGTTGAGCACAAAGCTAGAACCGATCAACAATTAGAACAACATGGCACCAAAAACTATTGATCAGCTTGTGCTGGAGGGGAAAAAAAAAACTGCTGTGCTCTAAGAGCTCCTAAACTATACGCTTCTACAGCTGGGGAGCAACTTGACAAAATATTGGTCATGAAGGATACTCTATGCAATTATATCCTCAGCGATCCAATTTAAAAAATTGAAAAAGGAAATGGCCCATGCAGGTCTCGAACCTGCGACCTTTGCGTTAATCTCCAAATCACGCTTATCTATTTCATTTACCTCGTGCAGCTCGCTATCCTAATCGTGATCATTGCAACGTTCAGCAGGGAATAGACAGAGGTGCTCCCATCCTCTCCGGTGGAGGATAAAATTCAGAGGGTTACTGTAACAAGAATTTATATATTAGCAGCAAACAGTAATTATATGTACAATGACCTTTAGCAGTGTTTCAAAAACTCTTGCTACAGGACTACAGGCGAGAACTATTCTCCATCTTTGATTTTATTTGTAGCAACTGCTACAGCTCCCTACATGGAACGTTCATCGGCTAAGGACACAGATCCCTAACAATACAATCGCCAACTGGAGGCGGCAAGAATGACAACGGGGAAAAAGGTCAAGGCGGCTGGCAATCAGGTCAAGTGCGTGATCGGTTTACGGGATGCCACCGTCACCATGCGCCCAGTCCATGCGGCAGAGGGGATAGCATCAGCACCCTCCGCACATTACGGCAACTCAAAAATGAATTGAAGTGCAAAAAATAGGTCGTGTTACTACACAGGAGCGCATAGGCAACACATTTTCAATGCGAATCATTTACCAAATAATATGACTAGCGTAGTTATCACATCAAGCACAATTCAATTCATTATAAGCAGTTATGGTAGGTATTGATGTTAGGCTAAGGATAGATCCTAGATGGATCAGAGAATGCACACGGGACACAAGGGATGTAATAACATAATGCCCAAGACATAGTTTCTTCGGACAACAATGCAATCGTCTGCATTTAAGCAATGGGTTCCCATATGGAGTTTGTTTTCATCCCATGGCATATTTCTGCGTCCAGCTCTGGGCTGTTGCTTCATACTTGGGCCGATCCGTCTTGTACATGTGAGCAATCTCAGGGACAAGAGGGTCATCTGGGTTGGGGTCCGTAAGCAAGGAGCAGATAGAAAGCAGCACCTGATACTTACACAAAAGAAACAATAGTTAGTGCCTTAGTGGTGCCACAAAACATTAGTAGTCCATGATAGAAATATGGAGTCATGGGTATTTGGGGTCGTGATCTATCCCAGCATGCATCACGTTCCCTAAGCAACAGCAGGAACAGGGTCACGATTCATCCTAATCAGTACAGGAAACCCGGTCGTCCCAGATATGGAATAGGGACAGCGCAGCATGAACACAGTTCACACCAGCGTACACATTAGTACAGTTACCAGTGCTTCTAAGGTGCAGACTAGTTGTGTATTACATGAAAAATGCTATATAATTGCTAGAGTGTGGTTATAGGCTAAGAGAGCTTAAAAAAAATACAATTTACACTTCCAAGAAGCAATAGGATTCATCACCTATCACTCTATCAGTTTATCATCAAACATTAAGAATTGATACTATGTGGTGATGCAGTAAGTGGTAACTGATCAAGGATATTCAAAGTACATTCACCTTTTGTTCTAAAACATTGCAGGCTTTGCACCATGGATTAAAATAAGAATTCAATTTCATATAAAGCAACTATTATTATCTGACAAGAATCACAGGTTCAACTTCCAAGAAGCAATATCACACATCAAATAATCAAATACTGATTAGTAAGAATCAATGATACAAGGTGGCAGTAAGAGGGGTAAGTCATCAAGGAGATAAAAATGTTGGCAGGCATTTTTACATCATTTATTATGTGCACATCATAACAGAAAGGTGGGGCTTAAAACTGTGTCTTAGCACCTTAGAGATTGTCAAAGCAGGGCTCCACTGCTCCTTCAGAATATCAAGACATATGCTTCCATTGCTATTGATGTTCGGATGGAAGACCTTTGTCTTAAAAGATACCTAAAAGGAGGACAGTTCGAGGAAAGTGGTGTCAGATTCACAGCCAATGAAGAGAACAGTAAAATATATAAATCAGTAATGACAAAATGCTATGGCAGTGAATTCATAATTTATTTCTACAATCAGAGATAGATAATCATTTAGTTGATCATACGAATCAAAACTTAGGGGCAAACATACACACGATAAAGTAACATTGTTACATTCATAAAACACAAAGAGATATAACATGAATATCCTTCATAAACAACACACTGCAAAAGAGAAAATTTGCTCTAGAATATACTGATGCTAACCTTTGGAGGCTTGAAGGGGTAGTCCGGTGGAAAATGAATGTTCACTAAGAAAACACCTCCGGTGTATGGACTATCAGGTGGACCCATGATGGTTGCCTGCCAGTGGAACATATCCTCACCAGCAGGACCTAAATAAATAGAAACCTAGGGTACATGAATTCCAAAAGCTTGCACAAGTGAATTCTCAAAAATAGAAAGCAAAAAGAAAGGTTAAATCAAAGGGGAAAAAGCAAGACCAAAACATAAACATCTGCTCACAGCTCATCAAATTAAACCTTTTTTACTCGAGTAAAGAAAAGTAAGTGACCTATTCTAGACACCCTTTTTGAGGATCAAGCATCGGCATTAGGTATTACACAAGACACCAATGAGATGACAAGAGGTACATTCTCCTGGAGCGAGAGTTTTTATAAATCAGCTAAATCTGCACTACAACAAATTGCTTTAAGAAGCAAAAGAAAAATTGAAACAGAGATATGCAGGATCTATTTTCCTAAGCCTACGGAGCAACATCCTAGATGGGACTCCTGGTAGCACCACTCCCCTGAATAATTTCAGTTTGGTTATACTCACTCAAAAGCACAGAGAATATGACACTAAAAATAATGGGAAATGTACAAGAAAAGAAATACAATTGCGTACTAAAATGTTTCCTATTAGAATTTTGAATCCATTACCCTGAAATTCAATCAGAGATGTAGTGAATTAGTATCCTCAAAGTTCATATAATGTATTAACGTGCATATACAAACATTGTGATACTGTTCATTAACCTACTCACAAATCAAGTTCATACCTGCGCTGCATGATGTCGGAGGATCCTTTTGCAAGTCCTTCAATTCCTTCAGGATACGCTTTGATGCCATGATAAGCCCCTGTTTTGATCAGATTTGCATAATTTGAGAGCGTAGAACTAAAATGGAGAATTAAAGAGTATATAAAGGGCTTTAGTCCAATACTATAGAACACATTAACTTGCAGCACAAGTGGACAAAAAGATAGCAACACATGTTCTTCCTCAAAATGTGGGCTGGTATGCTCATAATAAGTAATTCAGACGCTAATACACCACCACAAGTAAATCCATGATATCTTCACCAAATTCTGGCATTTTCGTCTCCAAGGCACATCTATCAGGCATCAATTGGCCAGGGCATTAGTCTTCAACTATGTCAAATTATTACGCTAGCATGAATGGATTACTCAATACACACTAAGCACGCCGTGTGGAAGCTGGATCAAACCCATATGCTGCTAAACCCATTGCCGAATTATCGCGAGAACCATATCGAACCCCCCCCCCCCCCCCCAAAAAAAAGTTCGAAATGTAAAGCAGTTATTAGCATTTCACAAGGAAGCGCGTCAAATCTGCAGACAGAACGATCTGGATTCGAGGGTACACAGCACCGAAAACATTCTAGTATTCTACGTAACACACGATTAATCGGTCGAAGCAACCTAGGTCTTCCTAATAACCAGACGAAACGAGGAATCCGTGCCAGTCTGGGACGGATCTCCACGAACCCACGCACCGGTCCCCGCGGGGCGTGGACGACGAGGGACGCTAACGGCGCAGCTCCCGGCGGAAGGAGTACCTGGATCTAGATCAGCGAGCGTCCGGCGCGGAGAGAGTTGGTGAAGAAGAGCTTGCGATGTTGGGGATGGAAGGGGGATGCTTCTGGTCTTTGGCCTTGGTTGGTGTGAGTGGTGGTGAACCGTAATGGAGCAGAGTATTTTCCTCCATCCTAAGAAAGACAAGTATCAGTCTTTTAATTGATGTTGTTGTTAAATTTTAAATTTAATTTTGATTATTTATTTTATTAAAAAAATTTGATAAAATTTTATATATTTTGATATAATTTAATTTATTATTAAAATTATTTGAATCATAATTTAAAATTTTTTATATTTAAATAAATTTTTTGAATAAAATAAATCATCAAAGTTAATTATAAAAGTCAACGATAATATTAATTTAAAAACAGAGAGAATAACAATTTTATTTTATCAATAAAACATATCATTCTTTTTTTAATATATTTTTATCTCGCTTTTTTTTTAATTCTTCGTGATTCTCCAAGACTCGAATACTCCAACATTAATTCGTTCATTTTGGCGTTACAGAGCAACGGGTGTACTAGTACTCCTACAACCAAGGTACAGAATTTTGTGAGTACTCAAGCGCGTTTTTTTTTTTTTACAGCAAGCGCGTCCTATTTTACCCGACCTGCCCGTCTGGGCCGCCAACTTCATGACCGACGTCGCCAAAACAAGAGTATAAATGTCCAAATAAGCCGTCCGGCGCGGCCCGACTCAAACTCAAAAAAGTCCGGCACTAAATGTTAAATGAACAGTGCCGTGCCGTACCGTCCATCATGACAGCGGCCGCAGCTTGACATGTTATTATTTAACAGTGTAACTAGACAGCCTCATTAAGACTCGACGGTCTGTATATCTCGAAATTATAACAACATTTTAAACTCTTAAAATTTTTAAAATTCAAACGCAAAATTTCAAATCTTCAGTCACACTTAATTTTATTATGGACAAAAAAATTCAAAAAGATTCTAGATCAGCAAAGAGGGGTCAACTCAAGACCGATCTAGATCTACGCCTTAAGAAAAGGCATACGAAGAAGTCAAGCCGACCGCAGCCAATCGACGCTCAACATGACGTGATGTAAAAAAAGCTAGAACAAGAACGGTCAGATGAGACAAGAGAGTGAGGTGCAGAGCCTGAGAGTGGACAAGAGAAAGCGAAGAAAGGGCGTTCAGTCACCGGCAACCTGGAGCTCGGCCGCCTGGCGTGGCGTGCAACGACGCGTGACGGAGCAGATCTGCCAGAGACCGAGAGAGGGCGAGTGTGACTAGCGGCGAGGTGGCCGCAATTTATATACGAACAACGATATATGACTGACTGAGGAATCCTAACAGGTCGGTAATAGGCTGTGGTTCGCGAGTTGTTAACGAATCTGACCATATGCCGTGCTTGTCGAGTCTCGACATAAACAGATTGTGCCCATGCCGCCCATCGAGCTAGGAGGTCAGCCCAAGCACAACGCGTAGTCTCATGCTGAGCCAGTCCGGACCTGAAATTGGACAGGTCATGTCGTGCTTGGACCAAGTCATTTTTTACGTGCTTCGGGGCGGCCCAAAAGGCCCGACCCGTTTGGACATCTATAAACAAAGGCCGGAACAAATTGTCTTAGCCCAGCCCAATAGGTACAGTCTCGAACGTCCAAAACTCTTCGGTTCCAACCTAGTACTAGAGGGTGCTCTGTTTCGCCGCCGCCGCCGTGTCGCTGCTCCGACTCGCCTCCACGCCCAGGTAAACTCTTGCACCGCTCTTCCTTCTCCCGTGACCTTGCTCATCCCCCCACGCACCCCTGATGGATGCCACTGAGTCGAATAGAGCGAGATCCGTGAGGGCTTGAGGAGTTTGGTTATTTATCGCGTTTGATAGTACCTTGTTAGGATGCCCTAGCCTGCTCGAACTTGTTTTGTTTTGATGAATTTTTTGCGACGAGATGTGCCCCGAAATCTATTGATAATCTTTTCTCTTCGATCTCTAATCTCTATAGGCAGCATCTCCTGGTTGACCGCAGCATGTAGTGCCATCTGACATTGATAGATGATTTATTTCCATATTTGAGAAGATGGTGGTGGGGGGGTGGGGGGGGGGAGAGTCAACATAGACTCAGTCTCTAAAGCCATGCTTACCACGTTGAGTACGCCACTGTGAACTGTAGCTCAGGCTAAGAACTTGCAACCCAGAAGCTAAACTACTTAGAAGATTAATCAAGCAAATAATGGTTTTTTTTTCGATATATACAGATTGCCGGCTCTACTTGGTGAGCTGCTGCAAAGATGGCAGAGGAAGCCAATGTAAGTAAGTACAAAGCGCTTTGCATTTTTTTTTTCATTCCTTATGCCATGTTTCGTAATTAATTGTAATTTGTTTCGTTTTTGCTTGTTGCCTTTGTTGAAACAGGGAAAGAAGGAGGAGGAGGAGTTCAGCACGGGCCCTCTATCAGTGCTAATGATGAGCGTCAAGAACAATACCCAGGTTAGAGGATTTCCATCACTTTGATTATTAGATCAGGTTACTGGAGAGACCACAATTCTTATTTATTGTCTCTCTACATGGACACTGCTTGCTGTCAGTTATCCAAGTTGTATGACTGCCTGTTATACTGTTGTATGAATGTGCTGCAGTTTTCCTCTGCTTACTCATCCATCAATAGTTTATCCATCAATGTGCTTTGCTACTGCTCCTCATTGTTTATCATTTTGCTATATCATCGGCTGTCATTGATGCCATGTTGTTCTGGGCTGAATGTAGATAGTGCTCTTTAGCAGCTTATTCTGATTTTATACGCTGTGGTGTCTTAGGTTCTTATCAATTGCCGTAACAACAAGAAGTTACTTGGACGTGTTAGGGCATTTGATCGGCATTGCAACATGGTCCTTGAGAATGTTAGGGAGATGTGGACTGAGGTATGTGACCTTCTCCCAGCTGTTATATCTTTTTTGTTCCCCTTATATTGCTGTGTTTGGTAACATTTGTTGCTTTGCTGACAGATTCCAAAGACCGGTAAAGGCAAGAAGAAGGCTCTTCCAGTGAACAAGGACAGGTTCATAAGCAAGATGTTCCTGCGTGGGGATTCGGTCATAATTGTTCTCAGGAACCCGAAATGAGTTAGACAAGCCCTTTTGAACCATGAAGAGTCTCGTTGCTACGATGCTATTCAGTCTCTGTTCCCTAATACTCTTGAACATGGTTGTGTAAGATTCTTGAGCCAGAATTAGCAATGTTGATGGTTGAGTGTTGTAGTTGGATGCTATGAATTTGCCTTTAACAACTTTGTTGCTGACTAGCACTGTTAGTTTCTATTTGGATCATCAGAGTATATCCTGAAGAGTTTTAATCCACCCTCATCACTGATGCAGGGAGAGCCAGAGCTTTTTCTTGAACAAAAAACAAATCGTTACAACTTATACCACTGGGCCTGCCGAAGCTGGCCAGGCAGGTGTATATACGCGTGTTGTTCTAGAGACCTTTTTGGGTGTTGTTTGACTTTTAAATTTAATTTTGATCATTCGTCTTATTAAAAAAATTTGATAAATTTTTATATTTTAGTATAATTTGATATATCATTAGAGTTATTTAAATCATAACTTAAAATTTTACATATTTGAATAATTTTTTTTGAATTTAAACGAATAGTCAAAGTTGATAGTAAAAGTTAACGATGACATCAATTTAAGAACGGAACGAAGTAATTACCTAGGAACAGATTGGGCCAGATTAGGTTTCTGCTGATCCAGCTGTTACTATCGGTATCAGATGTGGCAAGTCTCGTACCATGTCGCCAATGGACCACTAACAATTGGCTTGCCACTTGTCTCCGTCATTATGTGAACGTGTGTGAACCGCGCTCGAATCGACTTGATTCCATCGAGCGCACTGCTGTTAACCATCAGCGTCAGATAATGAAAAGAATTGGCAGCTTGTCGTGCTGAGAACATCGACGTCGAGCTCCGCCGGTGCCGTGGAAGCTAGTGAGTGAGTGAGCCACAATCTTCCTCGGTTTCTCGCCAATCGAATCGCTCCCCACGTCGTTCCTCTGAAAACGCAGCTCAGGCATCGTCATCGCCACCGTTTCTCGGTGGGATTTTATCCGCGAGCCGGTTCGCGCGGCAACCTGTCCGGAACTTGAGGCGTCGTCGGCGAGAAGCTCCCGTCCGCAGTCAACTCGCATGCCGCTTGACAAATCTCGAGCAAACCCAGCGCACGGGTCCGGGCCGTGGTTATCCGATGATTCTTGCTAGCGCGTTGGATAACATGGCGTGTTGGTTGTACTTGCCGGGCAGAGACGTTCCACCGTTGCTTGCCCGAGGATCATGGCAAGTGAAAAATGGATGGAATCGTCAACTTCTGCAGCGTGCGTTTAGATCCTTAGATTGACGACAATGGCGTCTGAATAGTCAGGCTTATACTCGTTCCGTTGTTTAATTGATCTCGTTGTTGTTAACTTTTAAATTTAATTTTGATCATTTGTTTTATTTAAAATTTTTTTTAAATATGTAAAATTTTAAGTTTTAATTTAAATATTTTTAATGATAAATCAAATTATATTAAAATATATAAAATTTATTAATTTTTTTAATAAAACGAATAATTAAAGTTAAATTTAAAAGTCAACGATAATATTAATTAAAAAACGGATGGACTATATGTTAAAATCTTTGTCGTGAGGGCAGCTTTGTGTGTTAGTCTCTATCTTGGAGATTACGAAGCAGTTGGGATAAGTTAACCAAACCTGGACCGTGCAGAAGCGTGTGCAGAGCGCGCGCACGCGCGTACACATCGCGGAAGCCAGAGTTTCTGCAAGAAACTGTTAGAAAAAGAGACTGTTGTTTTCAAATCGGTAATTTGATGGCTTTGGAACAAGAAGCGTGACAATCAAGCTGCGGTTGCAACACGTTTACGGCTGGCATCTTAACGTGGCACCTTTATCTGTACGACGATCCGATCTGTTCATCAGGAGGAAATGCCTTTCTAGACTTGTACTCCTACCAGTTGGAGTAACTTTGTTAGAAACATACAAGCGCCTCTCTACACTCGACTTGTAATGACTGACTTCCGGAGGAATATATGGTGAATGGACCTTCTTAGAACAGTGAACAGTTCGAGCATCACCAGTGCGTCACTGTGCTGTCACCCTGTTCCCAAATGCGCCAGTCTCATAGATATCTTATTTTCAGATTACTCAACCGGTGCTGCCTTTGGTCAACGTTCTTATACTACAAACCTCCATTTTCAAATACGACTTTTACTATTTATGCTTTAACTAATTATAATTTTAAAATTATTTCGTTAATTAACTTATAAATAACATCATATGATTTATCATTATATATACTTTAAAAATGTATATTTTTTATATCTATATGTCAAAAAAAAATTTAAAAATGAGCGGTTAAAGAGTTTGTAAAAAAGTCAAAATTGACCAGGATTGTAATTCGAGAAGCGTTAGACTGTCCACAACGAAGAAGTGGACATTAATACTGTACAGCCTTCTTATTTTTCGGAGGTGTCCTTGTCTGGACCGAGCAACGGCGTCGTACCAACAAAGATACGGAGTACCAGCAACTCGCTGAAACGGGTTCTGTGATGGGAAGCAGGGGGGAACGGTGTCGCCGAGATGATCTCCCGCGTCACCCTCAACCGACGGCGAAACGGCTGCTAGTGTCGCTGGCTTTGCACGGCCGCTGACCGCCCGGCTTTGTTAATGTTCAGGCTTCTCCTAGTGAACTGCGCTTCTCAGATTCTTCTGATGATGCTAGTGTAATTATAATTATAACTTGTACTACCTTCGTTTCAAAATATAAAAAATTTTAAATTTAAATAAGATCAAACTTTTTTAATTTTTATTAATAATATCTAATAATTTACATAATTTTAATGTAAAAATATATTTTTTATAAAAAATTATTTCATAATAAATTTAAAAATATAATTTTTTATATAATAAAATATTACTTAGTTATATATTATTAGTAGTTAAAGTAAAAAAAATTGACTTCGATTAAATCTATAAATATTTATATTTTGAAACGGACTGAGTAGTTTAGATAACAACAAACAGTACTGTCCCAACATCATCAACCAAAGTCCAACCAAATAAATATGAACGAAGTTTATATTTAAGACATGATCAAGCTGGTAAGAAAAACGGGGAATTGATGACGGAGGCCGGTGATACAGAGACTCCGGTCAGATTCGAACTCTTGGTTTAGTTATTCTAGTTTTTGTTTGACTGTTCTTCAGCTGCGAACTCAGCAGAAACAGAGGTATCGGCTACAATACCATGTTTACACTGCTCGTAACTGGAAGTTTCGTTTACGGCTGTATCAAAGGCTGACTGATTTAATTAAGCGGATGGATGGCTCAAATACCGTCTGTCCTATCCTGCGTGTGCTACTGTAGGACGCTTGTCCTTCTACGTCGATCTTGATCGTACACGACGATTCTCTTCTGCGGTTTTCTATGCAAGGGCTAGCGATAGAAATTTTGTCAGATTTGTATCCATTGGAGCACGCACGCACAACCGAAATGACTCGGACGCGAAGCATGAGAAAATCAAGGATATTCTAGCACGGTACGGAACACATGAGAGGTGCATATAGACTAGAGAAATTACTGAAAACGACGTGTATGATCAATCGATCATGCCGTTTTATGTAGAGATCGTACCGTACAAGAGATGGGAGCAGGAAGCATCACAGGAGTAGGTTCTTTCCAACCAACACCTGCCACTGCATCCATCCAGATCCAGTCGCTGGGTCGCCCCCAGAAAACGGGAGAAACGCACAAACGCAGCCGCGTCGCCGGAGTCGGACGCCACCAAGCAAACCGTCCCCGTTCCGGCGTCTCGTCATCGACCGTCACGGTATGAACAGAACAGAGCGGCGGAGGCGACCAAGAACACTCATCCATTTTTTTCCCGCAGCGCATTAACGCAGGTGATCCGGACACTCCAGAACGGATGGATGGAGGAACCGGTCAGCAAGGGCATCGTAGCTCCCTGAATTTAACCCTTCAATTCAGGGGACCCCGATTGTCAGCAAGGGGACGAGGATGAGGGCAACTATGCAGAGTAGAGACGTCACATGATCTACCAGCTTTCTACTGTATTTCCACCTTAGAAGTAGGAGGCAGTCGGTCGTCTACGGATTTGACTGGACGGAACCGCGGCGAGCAAAACGTTTTCCGCTGGAGGAGGAGACGCGGGCGGTATTGAAAAAAGGGAAAAAAGGAAAAGGGCGACGCTGCTCAACAAAGCTGCTTCCGCCCAACAACCCACTCGAGACTCGACCCTGCTGCTGCTGCTGCTGCTCAAGCATCAATCGGTTCCACCGGGTGGAGGAGCAGTCCGGGTTCTCGTCTTCCGCCGCTCCAGCCGCCAAGGTCAGTTTTTGAGCTCTGCTTTTGTCTCTCCTTCGCAGTTCTCGTGAACCTGTTCATGGATTCTGGGGCTTCCGGTGGCGGGTTCAGCTTCACTTCAATTGGTTCCTCGTCGTCGGTTAGAATTGCACTTCAGCGTTCTTGTGATTCTTTTTCCTTGGCTCGTCAGCTTACCTTTTCGGCTTCAGTTGCTTTTACTCCTGCACCTTCGAAATCATCGAATCAATGAAAGCTTTTATGCTTCTGTTGAAAAAGATAAATATCGAGGGAGATCCCTACAGTTCGACTCAAAATATCGACATATTTTGGTCCTGCATAGTAGTACGACTACTAGAATCCGGTAATTCAGTTGGCAAGTCCTAGTTGCTTGATGGGGCTTCTGTCAGCGTTGATGTCCTTTCAATCGCCTGCTGTAGAGTTTAAGCGACATCTTTTAGAGTTGTCCTCGTCAACAAAAGGTAGCGGTTGCTTTTATTCGAGGTCGTATTTTCTCCCGGGGGTGTTGGTATGGACAGACCGGAGTTAGGTCAGAGCAACTGTTGAGAATCTGGGGCATTGCCATGCTTTCACACCTTAACATATATAAGTAGTGTTGCCATCCTCTGAAGAATGAACAAAGTGCCTCCACTTTGGGGATCATTAGATATTTGCTCCAGACGACCATTTGTCTCTTTTCTTGGTTAAGGATGATCACAGATCTTTAGCAGTTGTGCTCTTGCAGGCATGAAAACTTGACTGGTTGCTGGTGAATCTATCCTTCAGACATGGGCAACCTTAGAGGCACCCTGAGTGCAGTAATCCTGGCTGTTCTGTGCACTTGCTATGTGGATGTTGCAACGGGACAGAGAACTGACCCTAATGAAGGTAATATCATGTTATCATATGCTCTTCCTTGTTTTGGGTTTCCTTTCGTTGGAGTTTTTGAGTCAGACATTTGAAAAATTGTTCTTCCCAGAAAGAAAATGCCATGAATATGCCTAGATTACGGTCTGTCTTTTGGTTTGTTAAATTCATCACTATTGAACATATCTTCAAGAGCCTTTTTTATCTGATTCTTTAGTAGTTCTGCTCGTATGTGCCATCAAAACACTTTGAGCAAACTTTTTTATGAATGCAACATTTTTATAACGCACATCACACATAAGTAGTTAGCCTATCTAGAGATTGGTGTATATTACCATCTTTTAAAGGAGCTCAGATAGCATTTTTATCCTGCACTGATAGCTGTTGTTCAAAACTGTTGCTATCAATTGAATCTCTCTCTTTCATGTGCAGTGAATGCTCTCAAGGCTATCAAAGGCAGTTTAATTGATCCTACGAATAAGCTTAAGAATTGGAATAGTGGAGATCCATGCACATCACGTTGGAGAGGAATAGTCTGTGGCAAGATACCAAATGATTCCTATCTTCATGTAACAGAAATGTATGATTAATACAGCAGTTCACAGTGTCCCTTTTTTCTTAACAATGATCGTGATGTTTAGAATGTAACTATCCAGCAAGAACTCTGATAAAGAAAATAACCACCAACTAACAGTAGTAACAGCAAAAAGAAAAATGTTGCTCCCTAGCTAAATCGATATCATCCATACCAATACATAAGGTTTAGTTATTCCGTATTATGTTTAATAGGTATCTGTCAAACAAGTACTCTGCTGAAGGAAATATCTGTTTATTATCTATTTCACTCGTTTACTATATAATATATACAATATTAATTTTAATAGCGCATACTTTTGATCCTCGTAGACAGTTGTACAAGATGAATCTTTCTGGAACTTTGGCACCAGAAGTCGGTCTTCTATCCCAGCTGAAGACATTGTGAGTATATCTGAAAGAAAATCGACATGTTCTAGAATTCATAAATACTGTACCTCATTGCTTTGTTTCATGGTTTACACTTTTTTTTTTAGCAAAGTACTAATTTTTTGACTTACAAGAAACTTACCAAGGGTATCATAAAATGAAGTTATTATTTTTCCGATGTAATATTTGGTTTCCATGATTAAAGCTCTTTTTTTTTTATCCATTCATCCAATAAAACTTTACTAACTTCTATAAATCATTCTTTTACAAGGGATTTCATGTGGAACAATTTGACTGGAAACATCCCGAAAGAAGTTGGAAATATCACGACACTCAAGCTCATGTGAATTCCTTATCTCTTAAGCAAATATTCTCATACCATCTCTTTTGATATGAACAGTGCTAACTGCCACTGCTACACCTTGCAGAACTTTGAATGGTAACCAGCTATCTGGTTCTTTACCTGAAGAAATCGGCCATCTTACAAACTTAGATAGATTACAAATAGACCAGAACAACATATCGGGGCCCATACCTAAATCATTTGCTATCTTGACCTCTGTGAAGCATCTGTAAGTGGCACTATCTATTCACTTTTCTGACTTCCTGTAAAGCTTCTTATATTTAAGCACAGAAATGATTCTGGTTCCATTTTTAAGTTTAGTCACATGAACAATAACTCATTAAGTGGGCAAATCCCGTTTGAGCTGTCCAGATTGCCTCTACTCCTCCATCTGTAAGTGGCCTCTATTTTAGCTCTGATGCTTTAAAATTGTGCAAGTGGCGGATTGAGTTGCACACTTAATTTGGTCTTATAATGCAAACTTGTAGCCTTGTGGACAACAATAATCTATCTGGGCCACTACCCCCAAGGTTAGCGGAGACGCCTAGTTTGAAAATATTGTAAGTACATTTTCCTCTACTACAATGAGACTTCACGCTATTATCTTCCTGTTTTCTTCAGAAATTTGTTTTAGTTTATGGTAGCTATGAAGTTGATTGTCAATTATCTTAGTTCTCAATGATCAGGAGTTAAGCAGTGCTATAAATTTCTTTGTAAATTTGATGGCACATTTCAGAAAACTAATGTGGTTGTAACTTTCCAGATTTATAACATAGCACTGTCATTTCTTTTTAAATTGTTTCATTTTTCTGTTTAAAAGTACTTGATATATTTGTTATCTTATGATTAACATCTATCATATCTGTATCTTTCTAATTGTAGTCAGGCTGATAACAATAACTTCAGTGGAAGCTCCATACCTGTGGAATATAGCAAAATACAAACACTTCTAAAGCTGTGAGTGTAACTTCTTTTCCAGCACAATGTCCCTTCTTAATATTTGAGGCAGGTTACAACAACATATATGTAGAAAAGAGCCATCACATTTGTCTAGACAAACAGACATTGCCGAAAATGTATGCTCTCATGAACAAAAGATAATATGAATAAAACTTATGGATTCCCAAACCAAACAAGCTACTAGTTAAGGTAGTATACATACCATGGATTTTCTTTGTATGTGAGGTAAAACTCCTTTCACATTATGCACTCTTTTTTTACAAGCTTTATATAGCATCCATATAGTTGGATCAAATTGGTCCAAGTTTAGAAAATAGTCAAATTTCTACTTTCCTAGTTACTCTTCTTCACTCATTACGTTTTCTTAGACAAAGAAAAGCTTCCCCCTTATTGCATGGATATTATTATCATTGATCAATAAAGTACTCAATCTTCGCTTAGGAATGATGAGCAGCACTCAGTCACCATTATGCTTAAACTAAGTTAATTTTTGCGGGATAATTTATCATTTTTCATGTCACCAGGAGTCTTAGAAACTGCAGTTTGCAAGGAGCTGTTCCTGATATGAGCGACATACCAGACTTTGGCTATTTGTAAGTCCAGATTAAATGCTATGTTTCCGTTCCTAGTTTAGGCATCTTGCAACCATTTTTAGCTATTATTGCTCAATTTTAAATTTATTATATCATTTCACATAAATCAGTACTAACTCTGGCACATATCTTCAGGGATCTTAGCTGGAACCAACTGAACGGATCTATACCAACAAATAGGCTTGCTTTGAATATCACAACGATGTATGTAGCTTTTGACAATCTTTCTAGTTTTCTTGGAGAACATAGCTAATCTAAGTTTTTGGCAGTGATTTGTCGCATAACCTTCTTAGTGGAACAATTCCATCAAACTTCTCAGGGCTGCCTAATCTTCAGTTCTTGTAAGTACTATTTAACTCACTGAAAAACACTTCTATATTCTGATAATTTCCTGCCACTGAATGGCAAATGCATTTCCAATCGAACTAAGCACGTTCATACTTTTTAAGTAAGAATATGCTGACCAGCACTACTCTTCAACTTGTATTCTTACACAGTATATTAAAATGACCTTTACAGGTCAATTGAAGGAAACCAACTAGATGGCTCCGTTCCACCAAATATTTGGGATAACATCACCTTTACGGGAAATAGAACCCTTGTTCTGTATGGAACTCTTCATATGTGCTTTTTCTTAATTCTATTTGAGACATATGCTTATGTAAGATACCATTTAAATAATGCAGGAACTTCCAAAATAATTCCCTTGACACTATTCCAGCTGCATTCGAGCCTCCAGAAGCTGTCACTATTTTGTAAGTTTCTTTACCACGCAAATGCTTCTTCTTTAGCTTATGAACTCATGTAACATTTCAGCTGTTTAGATTGTTGTTGCTGAGCATATGAAAAATTCATTGCCGAAACTCTAATGAATTTGCCAACTGGTAGCCTTATCGCATATATTAAGACCAGTATAACATATATTAAGATTCTGCAAATTGTAGAATACTAATGAATTATTTAGCCCTTACCACCTCCTGCACCAGTCAATTTGTGACTAACAAATTAATATTACCATTTTTTTGCAGACTTTATGGAAACCCTATATGCACAACATCTAACTCGGCTCGAGCAGCTAATCTTTGTCAACCCACATCAGTAAACGGAGCTCCAGATGGAAAGGGACCACAACCTAGTATAAAATGTTTTCCTTGCCCAACGGATAAAAACTACGAATACAATCCATCATCCCCTATATCTTGCTTCTGTGCTGTCCCTCTGGGAGTTGGATTTCGGTTGAAGAGTCCAGGGATATCAGACTTTCGTCCATATAAAGAAGCCTTTGACCTCGACTTAACTTCCCTCCTGGACCTGCTTGTTTATCAGCTGTATGTCGAGCGATACATATGGGAGGCCGGCCCAAGGCTGAATATGCATTTAAAGTTATTTCCAAGTGCAAGTATATTCAATACATCTGAGGTGGTGCGGCTCAGGCAGCTGCTTGCTGGATGGCAGATCACTCTATCAGATGTTTTCGGTCCATATGAGCTTCTCAATTTCACACTTGGCTCTTATGAAGACGGTATGCAGATTTCGCATTGCAGCAAAGAATATTATTCATATGAAAAATTTGGTCGAAATGCATCACAGCCTATCTGTATTTCATTTGCTGAAACTGAAGTATATGTTTGATGTTGTTGATAAAAAATTATCAGACCAATATGATCGACCAGTTGCTTACCCTTTTCTTTTTTGCAGAATTGCCAACAACAGCATCATCAGGTTTAAAAAAGAGTGCCCTAGCTGGCATTTTGGTAGGAGCAGTTGTTGTTGCTACTGCAGTATCTGTGGGTGCCACGTTTTTTATAATGAAAAAGCGCACAAAACGCCGAACAATTTCAAGACGATCATGTAAGCCAAAATCTCTCTTTTATATTCCCTTTAAAAATGAAAATTTGAATGGCACTTCTGACAACTTATAAATGTTTTACAGCTTTAAGATGAAAACGAAATCTATCATCAATTACTTCTAGGAGCATCATTATACAAAGATACCTTTTCAGAATATAAAATGAAGGAATATGGAACTAAGTTCGACATCAATGCATTATAGATATAAATACTGGGTGTTTTACCTTTGAGGGGTGAAGCAAAGATAGAACACAAACTTGTTGTAGGATGTGGCACTAGATTCATGTCACAGTGTATACACTTATAACAATAAAAACAATAAAGCCTTTAGCCCCAATCAAGTTGGGGTAGGCATTCATGTCGCTGTATATATATTCTTAAAAAAGCTGAGTTCGTCTAAAATATGCATATCATTCTGCAGTACTCTCAAGGTTTTCTATCAAGGTCGATGGTGTGAAGTGTTTCACGTTTGAAGAAATGGCTGCGGCAACAAACGATTTTACTGCTCAAATTGGTCAAGGAGGTTATGGAAAAGTTTATAAAGGAAATCTAGCTGATGGAACAGAAGTGGCAATCAAGCGTGCACATGAAGACTCTCTGCAGGGTTCAAAGGAGTTTTGCACAGAAATAGAATTGTTGTCAAGGTTGCATCACCGCAATTTGGTTTCTCTGATTGGTTATTGTGATGAAGAAGACGAGCAGGTGTGCTTTCCTATGCTTTGAATTATTTATCTATTGGTACATTTGAAAGAATTATTAGAGTGAAAAGTCTTGGTAACTAGTGGAGCCAGGGATTCTTTAGTCAATTTGTTGTGTTCACCATACACATGGCACTCAGAGAACTGTGTTTTGCAGATGCTGGTGTACGAGTTCATGCCCAATGGTACCCTACGTGATCATTTATCTGGTAAGTGGGAAATGCCACGTTTAATATTCCAAGAATCCTTTTCTTTCGCATGACCACCACAGACTTTCACATTAAAGATTAGCCATAATCCCTCATGGAATTTATATTTGGCACGCATAATCATTATTAATTTAGTATGAGCTTCTTATCAGAATTAACAAATTCAATGTACATAGTTCTTTTGAGTTTGTGCTGGATGCAGCAACTAATCTAGTTCAACATTTGACAGCTAAAACTGAAAAACCTCTAAGCTTTGGTCGAAGGTTGCATATTGCACTTGGTGCAGCAAAAGGAATTCTCTATCTACATACTGAGGCAAATCCACCTATATTTCACCGAGATGTCAAGGCCAGCAACATTCTATTGGACTCAAAGTTTGTAGCCAAGGTGGCTGACTTTGGTCTTTCGAGGCTTGCTCCTGTGCCCGACATTGAAGGGACTACGCCAGCTCACATTTCAACTGTTGTTAAGGGCACCCCAGTGAGTAGCACTGCACCTAGTCAAGCAGCCCTGGCATATGAATCTTGGTCTCATTGTGCTGTTTCATAGGAGTAACTATTATTTTCTCTCTTTTCTTTCATTTCGACAGGGCTATCTTGATCCAGAATATTTCCTGACTCATAAGTTGACAGAAAAGAGCGATGTATATAGCCTTGGTGTCGTGCTTCTTGAACTATTTACTGGAATGAAACCAATCCAGCACGGCAGAAACCTTGTCAGAGAGGTAAATGGATTCCAGTCTAGTGCTTACCTTTTTATTTATTTTCCAGACAGTACCATTTAGAGAGGAGAGATAAAGTATTGATCTTCAAATGCCACTATGTGCTATTTATATGTTTGAAATTGGTTTAAATTGATTCGCATGGCATATAGAGATTTGCTATCTCAAAGACAAGTGCGGCGTATAGTCATTGCCATTTACAGGCTACTTCTCTTATTGCATTTAAAATAAATAGATGAACCAAAACTAAAATGCTTGGATCTGCTGCAGGTAAACACGGCTTACCAATCAGGCGACATCTCCAAGATCATCGACAACCGGATGTCCTCGTGCCCTCCAGAATGCGCCACAAGGTTCCTCTCCCTGGCAATAAAATGCTGCCAGGACGAGACTGAAGCAAGGCCGTACATGGCCGACATTGTCCGAGAGCTCGAGACCATCCTGGGCATGCTGCCCGAGGGAGAGGACCTCCTGTCCGAAGCTACAGAGACGAGTTCAGGCGCACTGACGAAGTCCATGTCCTCCTCGACCACCACAGGAACCTTCTACGTGTCATCCCAAGCCTCCGGCAGTGGCCAACTGAACAGTGGCATCCCTTCCGGGACCATGGCGCCCCGGTAGCAATGCCAACGCTGGACACGATTGTAAATTCTTCAGACCTGACAAAGTAGCAGAGATTTCTAGCTTTGTTAGTAGCAGCAGCAGGGCAGGGATGAGTTTGTGTTCTGTACATACGTCATCGAAGGGTGTTATTGCGAAATTCTGTACTAGTGATACTGGTGAGGAATGCTGACAAGATAGATGTATACTAACGAAAATTCATCAGTTGCATACATTGGAGGGGAACACCTCTGTTGGTCTCTTTGCAGCATTTGGTCGAACGTGTTCGGCGCATGCTCCGCCGTACAGGCGACCGCGAGCGCGGTTTTGTCCATTGTTCACGCCACGCCGCAGGCAGGTACCTGAAGAGCCCACAGGTGCTGGACCGCTGGGAGGCCAGGGGTGTAGCTGGCATCAGTGCAAGCGGAGGGCTGGAGTTGTGTGCTTCCTCGAGTATCATGCTGTCGCCGTCAAATTCCACTGCTGCCCGCGCCGTTCTCGTACGCCGCGGTCCGCCTCCAGAGGCCGGAGCCCGGAAATCACTCAATTCAGCTCCCTTTCTTCTCTCTGGACCATCCACTATCCATCCGAGACCAAAAAAAAAAAAAAAAAATTCAAAAAAAAATTTGAGAGTATGCCTGGAGCCCACATTAACACAAGCAAATTTGCTAATTCTTATCCCTTTAATTGATGTCGTCGTTGACTTTTAAATTCAACTTTAACTATTCGTCTTGTTCAAAAAATTTTGATAAATTTCATATATTTTGATATAATTTGATTTATCATTAGAGTTATTTGAATCACAACTTAAAATTTTACATATTCGAGCAATTTTTTTAAATAAGATGAATAATCAAAGTTGAATTTAAAAATCAATGACGACATCCATTAAAGAAGAGAGAGAATATATGGCTAGTGCATATGAAAGCCTCATCCCTCATGCTAAATTTGCCAACCGTGGAAAATTATATGTAGATAGCTATTGCAGACAAAACGACAGATACTATATATCAGCTTCTTACAGCTGTTTCAACTGGAAGGCAAACTTGTCAACTACTACATGATACTCTGTATTTGATAACCAACTGGTAAACATTCAAGACAGACTTCATGTCAGCAAATTGGACCAACGCTACACAGCCTTCAGTTTCCTTTTTACAATGGGTTCAAGCTTGATTGAATCAGCGCAGCAAGACATGTCATCCAAACATGTCAAAGCCTTCTCCATGTTGGAGGTGTGAGAAGCTTCTAGAGTTCTCCACCTTCCCTGAGAACTGGTCGATTCCTGCACAAACCAACCAACGTCAAATTTGGTGAACTCTTTGCAAATTGTACTGCCTAACTAAGTAATGGGCAGCGAACGTACTTGGATTTGACATAATGTTCTCGTAGAAGGACATCTGGCCAGAGCTCCCAGATGATCTCAAGTTGTTGTCATTGGATCCATACATCATGGCACTCATTTGATCACGCTGTATGTGATGCATCTCTGAGAATCTGTCAGCATTATGAACATTCAGAGCCTTGCTCTGTTGAAGTTGCATATCCGAGTTTGGTTTTTTGTCGGTTAGGGACTCCTCATCTGCCTCAGCTTCAGATTCAACATTATTTGGTAAAGCAGCAGCCTGCTTCCGCTTGGACCGTGCCCGTCTGTTCTGGAACCAGTTGTAGACATTAGTCTCTGAGATCTGGCCATGGTGTGAAAGGTCTGCTGTTATCTCCTTTATCTTTTGCTTGCTTGGTGTGCCATTGCCTTGATCAAATATGTTTTCAAGGATCTGCAGCTGCATTGGTGTTGGCTGCCACCGCTGTCTTGTAGTGATCTTGTGACCTCCAGGAACAATTAGAGGATCGCAGTACAGATTACTAAACCCCATTCCTGAAGAAGAAAGCAATCTTCAGTCAAATAGACCAAAGAATTTACTGTTCAGTTGGCAACATATGAAACAGTCGAATAAAAAACAATGTTAATAGTGTCTTCATTTAAACTACTATGTAAGAAACTTGCCCATAAAATAATAAGAAGCCTAGTTAACCGAAGTATATGTGAGTGGATTGAAACATGGATAAGTTTGGTGAATTTCAAAAAAAGTGAGAAGTGATGGTACATGAGTAATTAATTGTCTGCAGTCCCATAATAAAAAAAAATGTTTTGTTCCAGTGAATGATATGTAACATGTTATGAAATCCATTATTGCAAGCTTAGATTCTGCAGGGCAGCAGAAAATTGAAAAATAATCATGCTGCACATGGCGCATAATGGCAAATTGGTTGGTCCTACATAACAATAATTTGTTGCTGCCAAAATGGAAATTGGTTGATCTTGGTCCTACGGGACAAGTGTGTGTACTAACTATTCATGATTATGTCTTATTTTATTAAAAGGAATTGACCTGCGATCTGACTTCAATCACTGGATGACAGGAATAATAAAAAGCTCACAAAAACAAGTAATTGATTACATATGCAAATACAATCTATAGAAACTAATCAAACATATGTGCATGTATTATTGGTAAAAATGGATAAATAAAAAGATTTCAAGTACTTGAGTTTTACTCAACATATTGTCAGCATCCATAGTTCCTTACAAAGCAAAAAATTGATGCATAGGCATTTTTGACCCACTGTCAAGTACCTACCACGGCATCATTTTAACTTCCTCACTTTTTTCCAGTTTTCGTGCTCTACAATGGAATTCAGTTTACTTTGTGAGTGACATAATATTCTCCTTTACAAAGTCTTTGTTGTTGTTGTTCCCTGTAAGCTTCACAACTTCAGTTCAACAAACCACACTAACAGGATTTGCCTGCAAGTTCTAGTTTCCACAAGCAATGCAGCACGCCATCACTTGAGCCTGTTGTGCGAAGGAAAAAAGTTCTTTTACTGGCTGAACACAGCCTCTTTTTTTCTCCCAAAATGGTTCAAAACACCAATCAAGAGAAGACGCCACTATGCGATGCAAACAGCAACAACCGTAACAGAAGTTACTGACAGAATATAACACCACAAGAGCGAGATTTTAAGACCAATTGGACACGATACTGAACATAAATTGAACAGAGGAGCAAAGGCAACATCAATTCACAGTTGCTCATTAAGTCATTATATGTAAACACTAAACAAGTAAAGCCGATGATCTTGATGACCTGGTACAGAATGAAATTAAATTGATCACTGAGAATTTCGTTAAAAATGGTTAAAGCAGCCCCAGTGCGCTTTGAATCAAATGGTGACACAACGCGAACAAGTTCTCCCTTAAGCACCAAGAGTAAATGGAACCCTCAGTCCCTCACAATCCACAATGCAAAGCACCAAACAGTCATTCCCAATTGTTCCTAGAACAACCAGCACGGAGAGCACAGACCGACCTGCAATGGAGTCCTGGTGCTCGGCGAGGGCGCGGTGCATCTCGACGAGCTGCCCGCAGATGGTGGCGTAGATGGAGATCTGCTTCCGGAGCACTTCCATCTGCTCGTCCGTCATCACTTTGACGTACCCGAGCGGCTCACCGCCCCTCTCCTCCGCCTCCTCCGTCGCCGCGGCGGCGGCTGTGGCCCGGTCTCCCCACTCCATGTCTCCAGCCGCCCGCTACACAACAGGTTCACGAGACGGGGAATTGGGAAAGCCCTTTTTGTACAGTGGAATGGAGCTACGCGTTCAAGGAAGGAAGGAGATCGGCTGGTCGGTGGAATTGAGCAGATCGGTCGGTCACGGTTAGGCAAGCAGCGAGCTGGAGGCGGGGGATGCGGCCGGGGGCAGCGGGAGTGCACACAGAGTCGCGGTGGAAGGGAATGGAATGGCAGGACGGCGCGCGGCAGAGCAACAGAGGAGCAGGCCAGGCAGCGAGGGGGAGGAGGCGTTTGCAAAGTGGAGCAGACGACGGCGGGGGCTCGACTCGGCTGCCCTGCGGTTGCGGACGCGCGCGCACCGGCCACGAACGGGCGCCGCGAGTCGCGGCGGAAAACAAAAATACGGCTGCGAAGTGCGGACACGTAAAGCGGGACGGCTATCGCGCGTTCCGGCGTGACGTGCGGCGGGGTAGGTAAAAGTAGCCGGCCTCGACAGCGACGGCGTTCGGCGGGGCGTGGCGGACAGGTGGGGCCGCGGAGCGACGGGTCAATGCGGCGTGTGTAGAACCGCGGGAGACGCCGCTCCCACTCCCGGCGCCAGCGGGAAAGGGACCCCATCTAAAGATGCGCCCTTTCTAGCGCGCGAACATAGGAATAGGACGGCAGTAATCACCGCAGCAGAAAAGACGCTCCCTCGATCGATTTCGCCTGTGCCAGAGATTGCCGCCCACCCCCACCCGTCGGCTGCAGGACGTCTGACGAGGAACCACGTCCATCCGCGCGCGTTGTCCTGTTGCTTCACGCGCCATATAAGAGAACACAGAACGATCCAATGCCAGTAACTTTTACTAAGATGTTTGTTACTGTACAACAAGTGCAACATTCACTGACCAACTCATCAGTTTAGAATGGTGCATCTGCGGACACTGTGAAGCTCGCACCATCAAGACCAGCAGTACCGATACTTGGTCCTGGCAACAAGTTTTCACCAAATATCACAGTTCCAGCTGCCAGGGCTCCAGCTCCGAGCCCCAATCCCAAGTTAGGTGCACTGCTCTGACCTGTAGCATTCCTTCGTGGTGGCAGGTTTATGTGGCTCTGCGGCACTTGGTCCCTTGCAGGATATGGTGGGGCGAAGAAACGGGGGTTTGAAGTCGGAGGTACAAAGGCTTGTGGAATCACTGGGGGTTGACAACCGTAACTAGTTCTTCTTGGTGGTGGATCTGGACGAGCAATAGGGTTTGCTGGAATGTTGCTGGCGTAGTGATCCTCATCTTGGCTCCGTCCCCTGACATGACTTGAAGGCAGTGGTGGATAATTATAAACTGGACCGTCTTCTATAGCTAATGCAATGCCGGCCTGATTTGGATGCTTCAGTCCTTCATGCGCTTCTGCGACTTCACAATAGGGGCCATTAAGTTTTACTCAGTTAATGTCGATAGTATTATAATCAACAATCAACAAGGAAAAAATAATTGTGAACTTCATCTTACATGGCTTCTCTAATGGTTTGCATAAATGCTTTTTTCTGTGCAATTGTCATTCTGAAATGATCTTTTTTTATCTACAAGTGCTATTTTTGAATTCCTATCAAACACAAAAGTTTTATCATAAAAAACATAAGCTTCTGTTCTGTGTACCTGGCAACTGAGCCTGTGTATCTTCTTCCTTGTAGATTCGGAAGGATATATCGACAAGCCCATGAGCTTTATCTGACTTCTTCCTCCTCAGGTGGAAACTTGCAGTTTCCTCGATGACCCCTTCACGCTCCTCGCCACGCGCGAACTTGTCGAAGTACTCCTTCATCTGGACAACGGCAGTGCCCTGGAGGTGCTCCCTGAGGAAGACGGGTTCTCTCCTGTACACTTCCACTGTCAGCACCACCCCTTGCAGTCTGCCGAGATCATGCTCATCGACAGAGACCGAGAACTTCATGCCCCAGCTTGGATCGGAGCTCCCAGACCCATCCACCTTGGTGCAGTACTTGCTGTTGGGATCGATCCACGCGACCGAGAACCACTGCGGTTTGAGCAGCGACGATCTGCGGCCGAGGCCACGCGCGGAGATGATGCAGAATTCAATTGATGTTTTCGCCATTCTCGAGACTTCATCGAGTATGTGCGGAGGAGGTTGCAAGATGGCGACGTGGACGGATGAAGTCGATGGTGTGGGATTCTTCGTCTCATTGGAGTGCTTTACCACGAGGAAAAGCGATTCCGATATGACGTTGGGGCATGGTATTCTGGTTTGCTTTGCTAGGAACTTGTGGGTCATGGAATCAATTCCAAAGCTGGCCCACTAGGTAATTGAAAGCATAGTTGAAAGAGGGAAGCAATTCCTCTGTTGTACTATCCGTCACTGCCAAATCACTAATAAGCACGCGGGCTGAATAGTACGTCAGTCAGATGATCCCTTTGCCAGAAAGAGAGTGGTATTTGAATCTGAAGTAAGCTGCTCTTTAACTTGATCACGGGTGTTTCACTTTGCAGTAGTCATCTTCGCAGAAATCGTTTGCTCTGCAGCACGTTGAAGAGAGCTCCAAGCCAGGAACATGGGCATGGAAATATCTTGCTCATTTAGCATGCGCCAGCGAAATCCCTATATGGCCTTTGGCCCAGCCAGTTTCAGAGATGGGCAATTGGCCGGCCCGATAGTTCCCAATTTCCCATACGGCTTTTTTTTTAAAGGTATCGGAAGTCTGATAATTATTTCTCTATTGCGCATTGACGATGTTGCAAAATTCGCACATGCCCACTCTAGTACAACCCAGTAAAGACGCGTAGCAATTCGGGTTGTTGCCCTTTCGTCACAGTAAAATATATTCTCTGTTAAATGATGCGTGGCTGGTCCATTTGTCTCGTCCGACGCCAGCTTGAATGACTTCGCTAGCACGATTCGGATCGGAGATGCTACGGTCCTTGAGGTTCCTCCAACTTTTTAATTAATTTGAGTCGTTGATTTTTAAAAATTAATACTAAATCTATCATTTTTTTATATCAGAACCACTATTTTGATACTTTGACTATGTACTTTTATATTTTTTAACCATTAAATTCGATCCAGATGACTGTGATTAACTTCAAACATTATATTCTCTCTCTCTCTAAAAAAAATAAGGGACTTAGATTTGTTTACACAATTATTGATCCTTAACTTCAAATCTCTCGTGCCACCGTACTTGTCTCAGATCTGCTGGGTCCCAGATCTACAAAACTATAAGCACATGGACAGATCTGAACTATACAGCATTCCATACGCTCACAGATCAGCATAGCTTCAGACAGCGTACCGCTGGCAGAAGGTGACAAGAATAATGCTTGAAACCGTTGGCTCGTGCATTCAACCTGCAAGTACATGATATGCTGCACAACCAATAACCCAGTGGGCAACTGGATATGCCCGAGATATGCTATTTATACAAGTATACCATTGAACACACTTATCCAACTAGAGAAATTAACAAGATCATAGGAGAACTACATTATTTGTAAGAGAGAGAAAAAGAAGAGGTGAATAGAGAATACTCATAGGAAAAACATGGCATCCGGATCAAAGGTTCTGGTATGACCATATACAGATCAAGACGAGGCAGCGGTGTCATTTCATCGCTCACTGCTAGCAATAGCAGAAGCAAAACACAGCTTATCATCGAATTGGTGGGACCATATATCTGTACCAAGATTTAGTGGCTATTGTACAAGCCATGGCACTATTTTCTTAGTTGATACTTGAAGATATTTCCTTTAAATCTTACTGAGCAGTAAGGTATAATCTGCAATCAGTTACTCAATGTCAGATCGAACTAAATTTAAGTAGTCAGAAAATGCAGTTACATTTGCAAAGGAGCAAATGCTAGCAAAAATGGAGGAAGCTTCTATAATATAGTGACATACTTAGAAGAGTAAGCTCAAATAGAAAATGATCCATCCTGCCATTGAGAATATGGCAAAAATATGAACCCAGAACAAGATTGCAGCTGATTCTTTCCCACAACCTCTTAGGTTTGCAACAGCACCTGCAAACAAAACAATGGCGCATCAGATTCCACAATGTGGTTGCAAAACACAGCACATGCATTGTATCCACTATAACTTTACAGATCTCATCTAATACCCAAAATTATTAGAGGAATCTGTACACATGAGCACATGATGATAAGTGACTAGGAGTATCCTATGTTAGTTTCTCATACCTGACAGCACAGATGTAGGCATGGAATGCTGCAGTAGAAGGACAAACTTGAACATTTTGTCGTCTTTTGGAATGAAACCAAGTTTGTCAACTAACAAGACAATGCCGACACCAGCGAGAGGGACCAAAACCAACCGCGCAAAGATTATAGCAACAGTAGTACGCACACCAAGCCTCTTACTTCCTTCACCAGGACCTAACGAAATAAAAATAGGTAAGAAATAAATTATGAGAAATGTCTCTGTCCTGCACTGCAGAACAATTTCAATCTCACCCCGAGCAATTTTCTCAGGGTTTCAAATAAAACAGAATATTACCATCAACAAGATTGCCTCCAACAGCAAGCAAAATGCATGGAATCATAGCTTCCCTGAAATTGCATTGCAATATTTGACATTAGATACCATCATAGAATGTCTTGAAAAGATACTGAGCATGAATCAAGTAAATACCCAAGAATGAGACAGCTGTCTGTGAAGAAGAACAAAGGAGCATCATCTGTGAGAACAAAATTCTTCAAGAATGGTACAACACCGATGATAATTGCGAAAAGCTGTGCATATTATAACAAAAGAGTGAAGGTACAGAATGCACAATATAATTTGTCCTGATTGTTATTAGAATATAGCAGCAGCAACACATACAGATGCGATAATTGGAGGTTGGAGAAGCTGTTTGTCTTTGAGGAATTTAACCACACATTTAACATGACTCGTTATCTGCATTAATATGAAAATAATTTATTTATTTTCTGGTTAGAAGCAAATCAAATTGTTATTGAATTTAACTACATGATATGAACCTTTTTACCTTTGATCCAAGAGAAGTTGCACTGTCTTTTTTAGCTTCTTCAGTAGATAGCAAAGGCTCATCCTCTGGTACCGTGCTCGTGCGAGTGTTTGTAGGATACTTTCCTAAGTGGGGAACTGTGTTCACTTCAGATGCCTTGATTGGAAGTTCATCTTCATCAGATCCATCAAATTTCTGTCCCGGTGGTGGAGCAAGCATCCTGAACACGTAGGTGTAAACAATAATTGCACCAACCTGAAATATGTTCAGTGAGTGAATAATCTCGATATGTATTTGCAAGCATAATCTAGATGGTAAACAAAGATTATCTTTGATCTGCATCGTAGTTATTCTGACTAAAATATGAACATGGACAACTTAGGAAAAGATATACCCATTGACCAAATGAGATATATGCATTCCCATCTTGGTTGCATTTATCAGAGTCGCCAAACGGATTAGATGGATCCCGGCATAATGCTGCAATAAGTACCAGAGGTATATTTCCAATATTTCCTGCATAGAAAATAAGGGCACATATTGGTACTAGATAAAGATTACAAAGATAAATGAAAAAACTTTTTTAGAAATGAGACGGTGTACCTATTCCGATATGGATAATAGTGAATTTGAAGTAAGGATAAGGGGGTCGGATGATAGACGCCACAACAAAACCAATTAAAGATCCAGACACTGCACCTACAACAATATTTACTGGAATATACCACCTGCAAATATGCAAAGTGTTACCAAATATGAGAACAGCAAAAGTAAAAAAAAAAATGTCAACATTTGCTTGACAAGGCAAATCCATAGCATACTCTTAAAGCAACTTTTGCGGAAAAGTGGACAGTTGAAATACAAATATATGCCAGAAGGGAAGTAAGTTGAAGCATATGTCAGCACAAACATGGAAATAATCCTGAACAGCAAGCTCAATAAATTTCAACAAGATTGATACTGCTGACTACGAAAAATAGGAAAATTTACATTATAATAGTAAATACTTATACATAAGCAAATGACTTGGTATAGTTTCTCCAATAGCTAGGGAGTCAGATCATTTGAGCATAAAAAATAAATTAGCTCTATTAATATGATCCAAGAAATCTGGGGTCAAACAGAACAAAATTGATTTATTTGGAAGTTAGTAGCTTAAAAATTGAAACAGCTTAGAAGGTCCACAACGGTAATCATTTGTTTTAATAGGTCATCAAGTAGATAGAATATTTACTGAAAACCACAAACTGACCAATAACTCACAGTAGAATTTCAGAACAATAAAGCAGACATGGATGAAGCATATTACATTATTTGAGAATAACAACTTAAGTATTAATACTAGCAATTGAAGTACTGAGAATAACAATTGAAGTATGGTATTTCACTACTGTGCTTACCATTGTATCATCTTCTCAACTGTGATTGCTCTACCCAACTGTGAAAATATAAGGCAAGGAAGCAGAAGCGAAAAGACAAGCTGCAGCAAACAACGAAACTTAGTCTATACTGAATCAGCAAGAAAAAAGTATCAGAGGAACACAGTCAAATCCTCTAGTCTCCAAATCTTCCTACTTTGGATTGCATCCAACCCACGTTTTATTACAGGAGAAAAAGCTCACCCCATTGAGAAGCTTGCGGCCATTGGGCTGGAGAATATTGATGTACTTGGAGGCCATGAGGAAACCCATGAAGCAGACGGTGAACACCTTGGCGATGGGCAGCACGGCATACTTGAGCATGGACAGCACCGACGTCCCCGTGGAGCCTCCCTGCGCCGCCGTGGCTAGTGCCTCCAGCAGCGACCTCTCCACCATGATGGCTTTTGCTTGACTACAGAAACGTCCTTTCCCTTGCTTTTGCAGTCCTCACAGCAAACAACCCTGTTATCATTAAGCAAGAGTTAGATGTCCATTTATATAAGCAACAACAGGAAATTTCTGGAACAGCTTTTGACGCTGGCTGTTCATGGAGAACCCAATTGGGACAAAGCATAGGTTACGCTCGCTGCAGGCCAAGCGATACGGGCACAGATCAGCACACCGAACTCGCGTAACTATAAATAAGCCATGGAGCTTATGGAGCATAACAACGAACTTCTGAGTAACACGGAACCAGACGCCTGGGGGTCGAAGTTTGCAAGCCTATCAAATCAGGAAACAAGTTACTGAGTAGGACCGAACAAAGTCTACCCAGATCCCAAGCAACAGGATAGCCAGAGAAACGACGACACCAGCTCAACTCCCGCGCACTCCACCGCTCCTCGGTACCAAATTCGCGTGGCTTGAGGGGATCCGATTCCCCCACAGCGACGCAAGCACCCGCCGCCCCATTCGATTCGTTACGCTACATCCAACTCAACCTAAATCCGCGCAAAACCACTCCCTCCGCGGACGCTCCAGACCTAACCCAGCTCAAAAAATTCCAAGCACCGGAATCACAATCCCCAGCCGCATCAAACGGACAAATATCAGGAACCGCGGCTAATGCGAGCGAGAGCGACCGCTATGGTGACGGACTGCCATTCTAGGCACGTCACGCCCCGCAATCCGGAATCCAACCCGCAACAGGAACCCGAGGAAGGCAGAATGACCCGAGGAGGCGGAGGCGAATTCAAAACTCACCGCGAAGCTGACGAGGTGACCCGCACGGCGGGTAGGGAGCCGAAGGCCGGGGTGCGACGCCTCCCGGGAGAAATCCTGCGAGCGCGCGAGAACTGCTCGAGCCGGCCGTTGTTGAGGCGGAGGCGCGCCTGATTTGAGCTTTGATCCGAGGCGAGTCGAGGCGAAGCCGGGCGTGGGAGGAAAGTGGCGGTGATTCGTGGAGCGGGTTGGGGATCTGGCGCGGAGGGGTTGGGACTTGGGCTCGTCCTGGTCCAAGGAGAAACGGCGAGACGAGTCGCGATTCGCGAGGTGGGACGGGGATATTATGGGCGGCAAAGCTCTAAACTCTATTCTTTCGATTCACTGGCTTAAAAGTGATTTTTTTTAAATAATTTTTTAAATAGAGAATTATTTTACAGAATAAAAAACTATTTTTTTTAGCTTTCAATTTTTTAATTTATTTTAAATAATCACTTTATAAAATCAGACAAATTACTTCTTTTAAAAAACAACAGTGGTAACAGAACTTACTTATTCTGTCTACTGACTTGCGATACACGCGCGTTTATATAGACTTTGTAGGCCGTGGCGACCGGGAGAAAAAAAAAATTGCCGGCGCCCCTCCGTTGCGGAGGCCCCCGCCCCGTAAAGCGGATGAACGCAGGACGTCCTGCCGGTCCGGCCGTTCCGATCGCCCCTCCGCGCGCCACGTGTTTTTTCGAGGGACATGCAGTGGGGCCCAAGAGCAGCGGCGGAGACCGGAGCATCCGCTCGGCAGGATGTTCTATTTTTTTTTAAGTCCTCCGCCTTCGCAGCCTCTCCTGCAAAAATACGTGGACCGGGCGGGGCCGTTCATGTCGGGGATCGGACGGCACGGGACTGCGTCCACCAAGACGAGCGCTGTGCGTCCGTCCAAGCTAGTGGTGACCGTGCTAGGGTAATTTGCAGCGTCTATCATCTGTACTACAACATGATACTCGATGTGCAAATTCGGGTTTGGCGGGTTGGTGTTAGCAATGCAAATGAATACCAGTTCAGATGTGAGAGTGATAGGTAAATAGAAAAAATTAAAATAGTGTAGAACAACAAGTAAATTGAGATGGATGAACTACTTATTTTAACTGGTTAAATATAGGCACAAAAGAGATTTTTTTTCCTTCCGACCTTGGTGCTGGTGCGCCACGGAGGATCAACGTGGCGAAGCCACTGCATGCTGTTCGCATAATCACATCGTAGATTATCAACTTTTTTGGAGAGAGTTGTAGGACATTAGAATAGAAAATGGATGTTATGAATTTCGACCATCTTCATGAGGAAACGCACCAGAATTTTGAGATAGAGAATTACATCAGGTTTAGTATAACATATTTTCAGGAGCTAAACCCAAAATATAGATAAATAGTAGTTAAATTACTGTTTATCTTCTGTCTCTATATAGGCACGAATCTGCTAATTGACATTGATTGGTATTTATCTTAATCTACTTACAGCCACATGACCTTGTTTGGTCCATTTGATGCAACCTGGTGTGTTTTTCCCAGCCGTTAGAGCTCCTTTCCCTTTTCTCCACCCCTAGCAACAATTTCTGTAATGCATCATAATTTAAATTGTTAACATTGTCATTCTTTATCCACCTAGCCACTACCTATGTGACTTACTGCAACATATTTCTTCTGATTTTAAATTGTTAGTACTAGTTAATATAAATTTATATTAATCAACATCGATAAGTTAAAACCGGAGGGAGTACTTGATATGTGCCCTAGGCAATATGCAATGGCGTCAGAGATGCACTAGGAACTCATCACATTTTTATAGGGTGTTGATCCATAACTATCTATTATGCAATTTGCATCCCTAAGTGGCGTCATCATCTATGAAAGAAATTCAGACATAGAACCTAGACAAAAACCACATCCCTTTTTCAAAATCATGCTGCACATAATTAAGCCCATGACTAGCGAAAGAATTTCCCTCTCAACCACCACAAATTGTCAAGCTGTGATTTGATTGTCCTGGACCTATATGCCACTTTTAGCGCTTCACGCTGTTGCGATCGAAGACAGAGAGATTACTCCATTAATTAAAATGAGGTGATTGTTCGTTGCAAAAGTCTGGGACAACATACCTGCTTTTTACAGAGAATAAGAACGCCTTTACTACACACGAATCTAGCTAGTACACAGCTAGCAAAATGCAATCAAATTACGTCAGGCGCAAAAATAACGCTTCCCGCCCGGTCGCCGACGATGCTTCCTCCGGTACCATCGCGGGCTGTCCTTGTCGATGGCACAATCTTCTGAGTCCGTTGAATTACATCCGCCTCCTATGTTCGACCGACAATAGACAGCTAGGAACATGGAATGAAAAAGGCCTCGTTTCATCCCGTTCCGAATACTATATTTTTCTCATCATTTTTGGGTTTAGGGATTATGGTTCAGAGTTTAGTTTCGTTTAGGGATGGAAAATGAGTTTGAGATCAATAGAGCAGGAACAAAAACAGTTTGGATGTTTCCTCACTGTTTTTACGGTAAGAAAGGTTCCATTTTTAGACGTGGGAATTTCATGAAAATTTCTCATGAATTATTTCAATTGTAAAGGAAAATATAGAAAACAAGAAAAAAAAATTCATGTTACAAACAGAGCCTTATGTTTTGTAGCAATCGGGATGACCAACACCCACCAGCCTCCCTCACCGGTTCTCAACCTGCCGCCCGCGTCCATGGAAGCGATTCATCCGCTGTAGTGCTATCATTGTCAGAGTGACCCGAGAAGTATATATAGCGGCGCCCTCCACTGGCTTGTGCCGCGGGTCACTGGCTTGTGCCGCTGCTCACTCGGATGCCCGTGTGTCATTTTGTTGTGTATTTGCATTTTGTATTAGCTTTGGTTACATGTGATTATATTTGTCATATATTTGCATTGTCATTAAGTATACTTGGTTGCATATAAGTCAATGTTTTTATGACCCAATTATTAATGCACATGGTATCTTATATCTAGGCTTAGTCATATATACATATGGATATGAGATTTGGATATTATTGTCCTCTTAAATTAAATTAATATTTTTTGTTCATTATCGACATATTTCTATTCTAATTTGTTCATTAATTTTTTATATGTCTAGCCTGTATTCCAAGTCGAACTTTTCAATTTCGTTTCCGTTCAACTAAGAAAATCTGAAGAAAAAAAAATATTTTTCCGATCACTTTCATTCACTTCCATCCCTAGAGACATCTGCGTCACATCTCTGAACCCGCGCGATTTTCTTCTGCTTTCACCAAGCAAAAAACCAAAGTTGCGGGTCGCGCTCGGCACCGTCTTTAGCTCGCCCAACAAGCAGCAAAAAAAAAAAAAAAAACAAAGTTGTTTCGACGTGTGGAATTATCATAGGCGTCCCTGTCGCCATCGAGCATGGGCACCCAGTAGCGAGGTCGCTTAATGGGCCTAATTCGGATTCGCGATAGTAAAGCGCGATCGAGAAAGCTCATCTTGATGGCAACGCATTCTCTTTCTTTTTTCTGGAGCAAAATTTGGCAGCCGATCTTTAGCTGATCACCCAATGACTCCTACTACCAGTCTAGCTTAATTCTACCAGTCGTTGTCGTCTTTAGTCCACGAATCATATCTGCTTGCCCCATGAAGCAGAAAGCAGGCCAGGGAGGCGATGCGTGGTGGAGTGCCGTACTGCAGCGCTAAGAGTTGTTCATAACTACGTGGAGCCGCCAGTGAGCAACGAACACGACGTACGAACACTGTGTATGCGTGTGCTCGGTACGTGCTCCAAGGAGACTGGACAGAAATGCAGGCGTGGCAACTGACGGACGGCCGGTGATCATCTGGGGCAGGGGGCATATGCACTCAGGCTCTCTTATCCTAGCTAGTAATGTAGGAGTACTACGTACGTACAAAAAGTTACTAGGCCATCAGGTGATTAAACTACGCTGGCGAGCAACGACGGACGGACGTCAGGGCTGTAAAAAAACCAAGCAGCGCTCGAGATTTTCCTCCCCCCAAAATTAACAAAGCAGGTGAGAGGTGACTCATGGCACCGGCCGGCGGGGGCAAGGCAAGCGCCGGACGTCGCCGTCGCCGCACGGAACGGCACGGAAGCGCCCCGCCCGGGAAAAGGAACGATTTGCACCGGTTGCTTCTGGGGGCGGCAAAATAGCGTGTTGGCGCCGTCCCATTTGGCACATTTCAGCTACACACTTTCGACTTTTCGGGTGCCATCATCTTCCACTGAGCTACTAGATAGATCATCGATCGCCGGGTCGAAACAGCGCTGCTGTTGCTAGGAAATTCGGCTGCCTTTTACTGGCAGCGTCGACCTGCGGCATGGATCATGGATGCAAGGCGCGCATGATGCATGCGGTTCTGGCCTTCTGGGTCAGGGAAAAGGGGACCGGCGAAACACGCGCGGCTGAGCCATCGGGAAGAACGGAAGACGGACAGCAGGTAGGTGCAGCTGCTGGCGAGTTCGCGAGTACTATAATTGACGTATACGCTGCTACGTACCCCTTATCGTCCGAAAAGGGTCCCGGTTTCATGTGATCTGATATCAGTGTTTCGTGACCGGATCACGTCCATGAGGGCTTTGGCTTCGACCGGGTTCTTAACCTCATTGTTTCCAGAAACCCGCAGGCTTCCAGGGGCATCCAACAACCCAGCACGCGGCGCCTAGCTAAAATCTGTATGGTACCAGTATCGACGTGGACACTGACCCTATTTTTTTTTCAAATAGTAAACGGAACACTGTGTCTGTGTTTTCAAATTAGCGAGAGGTGGAACGCTTTGCCTGGACCGTCCAGGGGACACGACGAGATAACGCCACGGCTCCATGCGCTTCTCGCTACTAGCTAGTATCCCAAGACGGTTAGGTGAGGACGGGACGGTACTCCAGCATGCACGCCTGCGCGCGGCGGCACACGCGGGTGTAGCTCGGTAGGAGTAGATTGGTAAACAATTTGCAGTGTTTTAGGCTGACACTTGAGCCGTCCAAGGGCCGCTCATTTTGCGCGACCTTTGGAACGATCACCGGCTTTGATTTGATTTGAGCGATTGGCTGTTCTGTGTCGAACGGATCAGCGGACGCTGACATATGACGGTCTCCGTGGAAGTGTGGAACAGTTCGTGGTTTGTCTGGCCATGGAATATGATCGGCTCAGCGTTACTGGGCTACTGTACATCCTCTCTGTCTGTCCGAAAAGTGAATGGGCCTCCGGTGCACGCTCGTGCTCTCGCTGACGTCGATAACAGCGCTATCACCGCGCGCGACTCAGTTTGCCCGAAATTAGGTTGCCTCATCCTTATTTTAACTGGCGCAGCAGGTTCAGAAGCAAAAGAAAAAAAATTGAAGCCGTAATGACGAGTATAAAGAACGTCAGCACCTTGACGCATTCAGGCATTTTTCTTTTGTGTTTGATTGAGTTAAGGTTAAGGGGGTGTACCTTGCCTCCATTATATTCAGATGAAAACTGGATCGTAAAGCTAATGCGCTGAACAGAGAACATGGTTAAGAGAGTTACAAACAACACTAGATCGGTTCAGATTTTCAAGCCAAAGACTGGGTCTTTTTATTTAAATTTCAACTATGATGTCTTGAAGTCTTGGCATTCGCAACCAGGCTAGCTATTTTGGTTTAATTACAAGTTTGTTCGTGGCCCTATTACCTTTGTAGAATTCAGATAGATCCTGGTCCATCCATCCATTCATACAAGTAATTCTGTTTCACCATCTAGACTGGAACTAGAACTTGAAGACTGAAAACCAATACTAAAATGGAAACGTGATGATAGGAAATGGCAACAAGCAGTAAGCATCCATGGGAACATTAGAGCAATCGAAGTTCATGTTAACAATATTGTCTGAATATAAATCATCCCTGCAGCAAGAAATTATGAGATCGTGGGTGCTGTTGATGTCAGTAATATTGGAGCAGCAATCAGGGTTTCACAACTAATGATTCTCAATGGATATGACTAGTTCACCTAGGAATGGGTTTTGCACCCGGCGGGGGTGGGTGCGGGTGCGGGTGCGGAAGCTATTTCCCACCCCACGGGTTGGACCCGAACTCGACCCAAATTAATTCGGGTTCGGGTGCAAGTTTTTTCCCCCCACCCGCGGGTGCTCCGTCGGGCTCTGAACACAACCAATTGTATGGACCAATCGGTCTTTTAGACCTAATCCACTACTCAAAACCCAAAACCCGGTATAAAACCTGACAAAGGACTCAAATCCAATCTAAAACCAAACAAAAAACCCGAAACCCGGCTCAAAACCCAACATAGACCCGATACTCGATTCAAAACCCGATGGAGCCCCGAAATTCGTGTGTATAATATATATACACTTTACGACAAAACCCGTCGGATACCCAGCACTTGCCCGAAACTTAACAGGTTCAAGTGCGGGTTTCACTTTTCACTCGCGGGTTCGAGTTTAATATTGCACCTGTAAATTTTTTTAAAAAGAGCGGGTTTTTACAAAACTTGACCTGAACGGACACATTGCCATCCCTAAGTTCACCACGAAAATTCCATACTAATGCTGATCGGAAACCCATATTCCTATCCAGTATTCTCACAATTTGACGCCAAATTCGAGCTCGACTGTCACACCAACATTTAAGAGGATGGACCGATTCAAAAACTCATATAGCCCAATAAAATACTGAGACTGTCAACTCAAAAATCATAAGCAAGCCAAGACGAGAATGCAAGCTAATAAAGCATCAAAGCGCAAGTTCAATGCGCGCTCCTCTCAATGTTCACTGAGTTTTAGCATTGTGCTTGCTAACAGAAATTATTAAATGACCAATACATTCTCAAAACTATAGCAACAAAATTGAACATCTCAATTTTGACTGTGACTATGTTTAGTTGCCAGCCACTTCGATGAGGGTTGGCTCATAGTCAGCAGGGGCCTCGAAGCCATGGAGGTTCATTACAGTGGCAGCAACGTTGGCAAGACCAGGGGTCTCAATGTCAGACCGGAATTTCACTCCTGGATGAAGACCAGGGCCTCCAATGGCAACCGGGACCTGTAAGTATTGCATAGGGGTTAGTTTTCCATTTACAGAGAGACTAATCAGATTCTTATTGCATGTGTCATACACTCACCGGCTGAAGGGTATGTGAGGTGAGAATTTGGATAGCACCACTCTTGTCGAGCAGTGGCTGGCCAGATTTGCTCCTTTTCACCATATCCTCCGCGTTTCCATGATCAGCAGTAACAAGATAAATGCCGCCAACTTGCTCCACAGCGTCCAAAATAATCTGCTCCAAAGAGGTGTGATTAAAAGAACAATAAATATAGTAGTCAGAGGAACATATGTGTGTTTTTTTTGGAGGAACATATGTGTGCTGATTGCCCTCACCTTAACAGCTTCATCAGCAGCTTTGCAAGCAACAACGGTGGCCTCAATGTCACCGGTGTGACCTACCATGTCACCATTTGGCAGGTTGACACGTACCTATAAGAATTAAAAAACTAAGCAATAGGCAAACTGAAAACTAATCTTATACAGATTTAAAAATCGTTTACCTGGTCAAACTTTCCGCTTAGGATAGCATCTCTGGCTTTCTCAGCAATTTCAATCGCCTTCATTTTGGGTTTAACATTGAATGTGATACCGCTGTCACTAGGAATTTCAACATACTCTTCCTTACTTTCATCAAAGTATCCGGAACGGTTACCATTCCAGAAGAAAGTGACATGACCAAACTTCACCGTTTCACTGTTGCAACATATCAATAATAAGAAAATTATTACAAGCACAGGAACAATCCAGAACAGAAATCTTTCTAGCCTGATGCAATATCTCATGTAGTAGTCCTACATTAAGAAATCATGTATAGAAGAATGCAGGAACTTTTCAGTACTGATCTCAGTAACACTAGCTAGAAAATTGTACCCTCTCTATGACCATTGGATCACTCTGTAAATGAGAAACATAAACTAGGAACATGTAAAACAAAAGAAATCCTTGTGACCTGCCCACTTATTTCGAATGAATTGCGTATTCAAATTTTTAGAATCTATAAAGATATACAGGAGGCGGAGTGTGCTTGATCACTATTTTTGATATATAAGATTTGTTGAGGTATCAAATAATATGTCTCAGGGCATTGATCAGTAACAAGTACTTTGAGATTTATTTTATAGAGAAGTACTGTATCAAAAGAAAAGAGTTCTCAAAACCAGGTATACCTGCAAGCAAAGGTGCGGATGCCATTCTTCACCAAGTATTCACCAGATGTCCTGTCTATCTCTGGTGGAGAAACAAGGTACCGTTTAGGAAGCAAAAGCTCGCCGTCATATTGGAGCATCCCAGCGTAACGGATTTTCGGAACACGGATACGGTCAAACTTATCAAAATCTGCATACTCTAATGCTTTTGCGAGCATAACCATGCGATCAGCCCGGAAATTAAAGGTGACAACTGCATCACCGTCCACTATGGGCCCAACTGCATTGCCACTCTCATCGACTATCACAAAAGGGGGCAAATACTGATCGTTTGCATTGGGGGCTGCTCTTAAAGTTTTCACTGCTTCAATTGCACTTTTGAACTTGTAGGGAGCTTCTCCAAGCACCTGGGCGTCCCACCCACGTTTAACAACACCCCAGTCATTCTGGAATGTAGAAGGCAATATAGAACTAATAAGCCACCATACTAAGCATTAAACATAGACAGCTGACTGAGATGAAAGAGTAACCTCATAACGGTCCATGGTAACATTCATCCTTCCACCACCAGAAGCAATCTGAGCATCAATACCCTTCTCTCGAAGTTGCGAAAGATCATTCTCTAGTGTCTCTACAAAACCAACGCTGCTGCCATCCAAAACATCACGCCCATCGGTAAGAATGTGTACACGAATTCTCTTTGCTCCCCTCTCACTGGCACCTTTCAGAAGTAACTGAACAGGGTAAAGCAAAAAAGAAAAGATTAAATAACTTGATCCATAGAGCAAAGAATAACAACACTCTCAAAGCACCTATTTGTTGCATAAAAGTAAAAAAAAAATCACACAAAGTGTAGCCAACCTGCAGTTGATCCAGCCGGGAGTGGACACCACCATCACTCAGCAAGCCAATAAGGTGCAGAGTACCATTCTCAAAAGACTCTTTGATGTAATTGAACCCTTCTCCGTCATATATTTTTCCAGAGGCAAGAGCACTATCCACAAGCTTAGCTCTACAGGAAGAAGGATAGAAGCAATCAGTTAGCTCAATAGCAGAGGGCATAAAAGTCAGAAGGTTACAATCCGATGGTTACAAGACCAATAAGATAATCAGGCACAATTTCTCTTTTGCAGATTGCTTTGCAGTGCTGAGTGAAAAAAAAGGTACAGCACAGTAGAGAGACAAAACACAAAGCAGCACCAACAACAATTATCTTAGTTAGTACTAACTGCTTATGGTAGCATATATAAAAATGTTTATATATATCAACTAAACTAGATGATAATAACAGGATTTACAGTGTGCATTCTGGCCCATTAGTAAAGGAATGAATATCACTGTGAGTGGTTTCCAACTGGCTAAATATGTTTGAAAGCTTATGAACCTTGGAACAATAATTATCAGCTTTATTACTTGTTTAAACTTGATCAATTTGGGCAAAACATTGCAGTTAAGGTATGTACATTATGGTAAAGGATACATATCCCATTTCTAAAATAAACTGAGAGTAAGCATACCCTTGAGCAAAAATGCGACCAGCTCCAAGAGCATTGTGGCCAACTTCACTGTTGCCCATATCATCATCAGATGGGAGACCCACTGCCGTTCCATGAGCCTTCACCAGCCTCCATTTCTCTGGAGCACCCTATCGTTGTAGCATAGGATTTCAAGTTAAAGCTTGGTCTGCGTAAACTACAATTTGAATTATATAGACAGGAGAAAATTCCATCCAGTAGCTGTCAAAAGCCCATGTAATATCAGACAAAACAATAAAATGAGCAAATAGCGTGCACTTCTTTAGTGAACACTGAACAACCATGTTAAAAGCGTTATACTAAGAAAATTTCAGAGGCAAACTTAACAGAATCGCAGCATTCAATACTGAACCAAGATGTAATAGCAGTAGTGGTGGGCGGACATGTCAAAATTATGAATCATCAATGTACTCAATCTGAATACAAATCGCCTAGTACTACAAACCAGTAGTGACAAACAAATCACATTACATTCACTGTCGCACTAAAACTGGAGTAAAGAAGGAGTATCTAGCACCACGGAGCCAAGTGCAACATTAATGCACCCTGCTTCTTGCTAAGCAAGCAGCAAAACACACGAATACTGGTAGAAGAGAAGCATGCATACATTCTTGAGCGAGTCCATGACTGGCGTCTCGGCGACATGGATGCAATTGTACTTGTCGGCGTTGGCCTCGCCCCATCCGTCCAGAACGACGACAGCCACGGTCTTCCCCTTGGGGAGCTTGGGGTGGTCGGGAAGAGTCCACGTGGTCGCCATCGCCAACGAAACCTTCTAAGAGCACACAAAGGCAACAACAGGTTAAAGCGGCGTAGAAAATCCACTGCAGAACCAAACAGATCTGCCCCTATCCTCAGAACTCGCCAAACGGCGTCCTTAACGCGCGCTAGCGATTACTAGATCGGACAAGCGTCGCCAAAATCCTAACTCAATTACTCAAATAATCAATCTGTACGGTCAATCGAAACCAGAAGAACAGCGCAACGGATCAATCGGATCTTTTGCTAGGGGAAGACGAGAACAGATCGGATCTAGAAGAGGAGACTCCGACCTGACGGAAGAGCAAACAACGAGGAATCGAAAGCTTTGGGGCGCGAATGGCGGAGGAAAATCGTATTCGGTGGCGGCCTTACCTTTGTTGCCGCCGAGCTTTTTGCCTTGCCAAACACGAACACCGCGAGCGAATGGGATTGAAGAGTGGCGCGCGGCGTTATTAATAAGGAGAGGATCGGGCGGCGAGGGCGACGTGGGGCTGCGAATATTTACCAGCTTTGTTTAGCGGTGGTGCTCCGACCTAATAAAAATAATAATTTTAATTCACAATTGGACGGCTGTGGATGGGTGGGCGGGATCGGTCATGTGTCATCCGACGGCTGCCGTGCGCTGGGAGGGGAAAACTTCGGTTTCGCCGGTTCGTGGATCCAGACGGCGGAGATCCGCCAGTTTTTGTATGATATCCCTGGTATGGGACTGACTGGGTGGCTGCGCACGGGGTGGATCCCATGTGGCAGCGAACCGGAGCCAACGGAACCATCACGCGCGGTCTGCGGCACGGGGCCGAACAGCAGTCCGCATCACGGACGACTACGGCGTTTAGATTTTTTGACGTGCGATTTGACTTTGGGGATCACACGCACCGGCGCAGCGCGCTTGTCGCTAGCGCCGGCAGCCCCGCCGCCCGGCCGTGGGTTTGGATATTCGCCGCACAAACTCCACCAGGTTGCGATGGTACGCCTGTGACCCTGTGACAACGGGCACGCGCAGGCGGACCTAGAGCAAATTTCATTGGGTTTTGTGGGTGCATAAAATTTTATTTTAAAAATGCGAAAAAGTGAAAATTTAATTAAAATTATTGATTCTTTTATTTTATTTTATTTTTTGGTGCGGCTCTAACTTGAATATGGCTCCGCCCATGGGCACGCGTCACCGCGGAACCCAACGAGCAAGTCTCGATCGAGCGAACGCAGGGGCATGAAACGGCCCAACCCGCCAGGCTCAACTGCCAGGCGCCAGGCCCATGGCCGATAGTTCCGCGACTGGCCGGCGGAAACTCCGGTGGTCTCGCTCACGTGGCCCACGACGGTCAACAGCGATGGCGGGAGAGAGCCCAGCGGCGCCATGGCGCCCTCAGATCGCCGCCGGCTCGCGGGGACCGGCGTCCAAGTTGTGCCCGTCGTTCTCGAGCTGAAAGTCTCGTCTTTGTCCATTACGGAATGGTAGAAGTACTAGAGAAGAACGAAAAGATGTATATCGTCTACGCAAAGGGCGTCCATCAGCGTCAGCTGGGCTTGCATGATAAAATAGTCTGGCGTCACCGTGGAAACCGACGACGTTGAAGTCTCCGTCGTCTGGATAAAGGGGCACCGAACGGCCCAACCCGCCAAGTCAGGGGCGAGCCAGTATCCGACAGTTGTGGCTCTGGTGGGCGGAAACGTTGGCGGTCTAGCGTGGCCACGACGCAGCCCGCCGGTTCTTGAGGACTGGGGTGCAAGTCGTGGTTCTCGAACCTTCTCCAGTTTTTTAGATTTTGTTGAGGTGTTCGACGGGCTCCGGACCATCCATCAGCATGCATCGATGGGCTTCATGAAAAAATATCCTTTTATTAGGCGGAAATCAGGGAGCCCGGCCGAAAGTCGCGGCCGATGTTGAGGTTCACTAGGCCTGTCTACGAAGATAAATGAAGGCCTAGGTCCTGTTGGGCTTTTTTCGTGATCCATATCAAATAGGCCTAGTGAGCAAGACGGACTGGATCCTCGTCAATCTTGGGAGTCCATTTGTTTGTGTCGTGATCAAAAGCCTCATAGGCGCTGAGGTGCAGTGTTGCTATGGCACGGCGACCAGGAGGTCGAAGCGAGAGCTACAGGGAGTTTAGAGCTTACTGATATTGTTCATGAAGTGCTCTGTATGATGCCCTTGGGTCGCATGCATGTTTGGTTCGTCTCTCCGCCTGATGACGTGTGTACCACCTACAATCCTGATACTAACACGCTCGTCCAAGAAAAAAAAAAAGTCGTGACACGATCGTCCCCAAAAGAAAAAAGGATTGAAGCAGCTAACATATAATACTCCTACTACTACTAATCGAACTCTCAGAGCACGACTACATATACCAGTAGCTTTGCAAATTAACCTTACCTCAGACACGGATGCAAGAACTGTACGTGAGTGCTGGATTGAAGACTGCACGAACCACATGTAAACGCAGACGACAAGAGACCAATATTATGCCAGGACTCCAATGTTGCGGTTTCAAAGATACTGTACTATCAAGTGCGTATCTGCAGATCTTTCAGCGCCGGGAATCATCGTCCCTGTCTGATCACCTGATTCGGTCCCTGGCAGGTTTCTCGAAAAGCAGCACGGCACCAACCAACCATCTCTTCTCAGGTCTCTTCTCGAGCTCGATCAGCAGGTCCAGGTGCGCGCGTCTCCTCCAGGATGGCACGGTCCCGCCAGGGGCGGCAACCACTCGCTGTCCCCGTGTCCCGTCTCGCCAACCCACATGCAGAACCCAACAAAAACGTCTCGCATTCTCCATGACCCTGTTCAGTTTACCGCCGGAGTAGAACACGACGCCGGTGCGGTCTCTGTTGGCTCGGGTTTCCCAGCCTGCCGTGTCCAAAAATAGCACTCGAGTAGACACAGACGCAACGAAGAAGACGGTAATGGTGGCAAGTTGTTATCTTCGGAAGGGGAATTGCGTACGCACAAAAGATTATCTGGGGTAGTATGACTGTATGTTTTTCCTTTATTTCAGATATTTACATCTCTGTCCCTCTTTCTCTTCAAAGATTCGTTCATGGCTTTTGTAGATGTAAAAGCCAGAAAGAATCAAGAGGAGGGACTTCATGTGATGCATAAGAAAAAAAAAGGTACAAAAATGGATATCTCAAGTGACCTGGCTGGTAGTTGGGGCAACCAAGAACAGGGTTTGCTCTCGTGTCCAGCGAGGCGGATCGAGCTCATCATCGCCAATTCACAACCCCACGAACGGACGGGGCAAAAAAAAATGACTAAATTGGACTAATGAAATGTACTAGTACGAGTAGAGCAGCGGTAGTAATAATCTACGAGGACCAGCTCCTGAGCAGGGACCGCCTCCCGAACATCTGGTCGAGCGCCACCACCACGGCCATGGCGAGCGACACGTCGACGCCCGGCTGCACCACGAGCCGGAACACGTCGGAGCCCACGGCCTCCTTGGGCTGCACTTCCGCCACCGAGCGGCGCTCGGCGTCGTACACCACGCAGCACCGCCTTGCGTACGACCCTTCCACCTCGTAAGCCGCTCCGGCCCCGGCCTCGGACCCTGCTCGCGCGCACCGCGCCACGCGCGCCATCGTCTTGCCGCCGCTGCCAACGCCGCCGCGCTTCACGGCGTGCACCGGCCGGCGCTCCTCCTCTCCGGCGAAGATGAGCCACTGCTCGCCCGACAGGCTGAGGCGCTTGCGCCGCACGGTGAAGGCCGGGCGGCCGGCCGGGTCCATGAGGACGACCTCGCCGCCTGCCGGCTCGGCATCGTAGCTGTCGACGCGGTACGCGAGGTCGCCCCTGGCGTCGAACACCGTGAACCCCTTGCAGTTGAACAGCAGGGACTTGCGCCACACCGTCAGCGTCGTCGGCTCCTCGCTCGGCACCGGCCCCGCCACCGCCGCCTCGGCGGCGTCCTCCGGCGGCAGCGGCATGTTGGGGTGGACCTTCGCCATGTGGTAGCTGATCGGTCGATCAAGATGGCAGAAGGAGGACGCTCCCAGGTGGTTGTGGAGTACCGGTCAGGCTTCAGCTAGCTAGCTAGGTCGTTTGGGGCGGGTCTGAGAATGGTTGAGCTTGAGGTGGGCAGGGAAGGCGGCATATATACACACGTACGCAAGTGAACAAAGGCATGTTGCCCTGACGTGTGTAGGGCAGGGTGGACGACACGGGGCGCTAGTTTGCTGGTGAAGCTCATTCATAACGGCCTCTTCTCTTCTGCATAATGGCCTCGCGCTTTTGGCCACAAAGCCAGGGAAAGCCAGGGAAACCGGTTCACGCATGACGATTCGCGAACTGCTGCGAATCCAACGGGGCAGCATGGTTCCACATAAACAGTAGAGTAGCTAAAGGCGACGAGCAAGACACGTATAGTATCACAGGACTCTCGTATTATTTGTAAGCGACCGAGTACCTAAAGTCGAAACAGTTGGGGGCGGATCACACAACAAATTTCGACCAATTCCAAAACGTTTCCTGCGTGAGGAGTACATCTGGCGGATTACGTCGATCCATCCACCCAGAGCTAGCTGCATCAATCTTTTTTGCGGTTTATCTTTGGGGATAGTCGGATAGATGTGTATGGCCAATGCGATTACGCATCGAACGTGGACGCGTGACCGGCTTGACTTGGACGCCTACATTTCATTACGCCCTCCGCAGCCGCGCCGTGGAAAAAAAAATTGGCCGGGGAGCTGATGGGGACGCCGGTCTCGACGCGCGGCGCGGCGACGTGCTTTGGGTGGGTAGAAGTTCGCTAGAGCTGTGGAGGGTTGGGGGGCGGGGCGGCTGGCTGATGGAGACGCTCGCCGCGTTGGCTTGTTTATTAGTCTTCACCACCTGATGGTGAGATGCCGTGATAATTTAATTTTTTTTCTTGACTCCGGATCGATTGATAGAGATGCCGTGATAATATGCTATCAGCAGTGCCTGGTCGGCTAAAATTTAATGTTACAAGCTCCGTTTTTCTAGCGTCAGTGGTGTGCGGTAAGGAAGAGCAAGATGGTTAATCTCAGCTGGATTGGCACAGCTGACGTGATTTGCTGGCCGTGGACGTGCATGCTTCCAAGCAGTCGTCGTAAACGCAGAAGTAAAATCTGGGAGTACGTGGGCATAGCACGGATGAGAACAAAAATAAACAAAACTTTTCAACGAAGTTTGGAGCCATCGATCTGCAAGTACGCTATTGGCTGTTCCCATCCGTGCTGAACTAGTTAACTTAGCCGCATTGTCTTCGTGCAAATTATTAGATACTCTTGTCATTGGGCTAGCTCGAAGCTTGCATAAACAAAAGCTAATTAGCTAAGCGCTTTACGTGATCAAACATGATCAGAGCAACCCGGGGCGACACACGGAGCTCAGGGATTGGAGCAGGTTGCTGTTGTTCTTACTAGAAAATTGATGGGTTCAAACGGTCAGCTAGTCGACCACGTCCGTAGAGACGAGATTTTTCGCAAGTTTTATTGCCCTGCCAGTATTCTAGGATATCATCCTCCATACCTGGCGCTAGCGGCTCTGCGCGCAGGCGGATATTGTTTTCAATGTACTACTCCTTATGCTCGGTAACTGCTATGAAGCCAAAATTTGAGGATGAGAAGTCTCTCCCGTGTGAGAATATGTGGAAGCGGACACCATTGCTTAATTAGCTGATTTTCATGTCAAATTTGTCTCGAGCTGACAATTTTCTGTCAATTTTGACGGGCTAGCAAACCCTGCGACCGTGAGCATTATTGGCTCTGCCGAAGCTAGCCGGAGTAGAACGCTTTCGCACAGCTCCATTTGTCCGGGTCCGGCCTGAGAGCGACGGGAGCTCATGAGGAACGTCGTGGAGCTCTGTGTCAGAGAAGTGCTGATGGACCGTCAGCACTCCTCGAGACTTCAATTGTGTGAAAGGAGAATTTTTCGTTCTAGATGACTTTGTAGCCGGGTTTGAGGAAAACGGTAGAAGTTTCCTATGCAACCTAGGAGTAGAAATTAACGACTTCATGCATTCCACGTTTTTTTAAAAAAAATGAAATTTCCAGTTTCTTGTTGTAGTAGTATCTTCTTATGCAAATATGTAATTACGCTCAAATTTTAAGTTGCCCAGGGACCAAGAGTTTGCTAAGGTGAACCGGCTACTATGCTCCCTCCCCTGCGTCGGTTTGACGACAGGAGTGCCACCAAATCATAGCCAGCATCAGTAGGTACGCGTATATTGATGTGGCATCCACCACCCATCGTAGGACGGTAGGGTGAGCAATCAGGTCCCGATCTCCAGCGACGGTAGGACGCTCAGCTCCAGGATTACGATTAACAAACAGTATCGTATCGATCGGAGGAGACTCGTTTGGCCCATGCACAATAATTCTGTCCATAATTTCAGGACCGACGAAGCGAATCATAAGGGCGACATGATGTATACTGCATGTTGGAACTTGGAAGAATCTCATTCCTTTCGATGAAGCAGAGAAAGTCAGGCCAAGTCCTGAATAAACTAGAGCGACCGTTGTGCTGCTCTCTTTGTTTTTAAATGTGTAAAATTTGAAGTTGTGATTCAAATATATCTAATGATAAATTAAATTATAACAAAATATACGATTTTTATCAAAATATTTTGAATAAGACGAATGCTCAAAATTGATTTTAAAAATTAACGATGATATCAATTTAAAAACGAAGTGAGTACAAAATGAAAACAAGCCCGCGCCGGCCATTAGCGCCACACGTAGACCCATCTCTCGAGTCTCAGCAGCAAACTAAACACGGCCCTTTACCGGGCCCTTTCAGGAAGATGTTCGTAGTTTTCAAACTGGCGCCTTTTTCCGGCCACGGATCACCTGGCGGCTACAGTTTTCTCTACTCTGGAGTCTGGACCAGCGCCCAGCGCCCACCCAGCTGCCAGTGCAAAGCGAAGCTAAGGTCCGACACGATGATGCCGCGAAACGTCACGAAAGCCTCTCTCGAACCCGAAACCGACGTGGGGGACGGGGAGGAGACACGGCGATTAGTGCGCGCATCCCTAACCGCGCGCGGTATCATTACGGCTCCTAATGATGGTGTCTTCCTGTCCGGCTATCGGCCCCTCCCAGGCAAGAGCCAAGAGGCAACTCAGGCAAGGACCGGGGGGCCCTAATCACGGCCATCAAGTGGCCAGCTATCCCTTCTTCCCCGGCGCTAATCCGCAGGCAGCGTGTCCCCAGCGGCGCCGGCCTCCGCCCCGACACCGTCGCTCTCGTCTACCGGACCGATCGCGCCCGCCAGCGCACATTGCAGGGCCTGCGGGCTCATTACGCTGCTCCGTCTCCGGCGCTCGCGGTCGCGTGGCGTGCCGCAAGGATCGCCAGGGGGTAGACGGTAGACCGGTACAGTATACGCGCAGCCAGGTGATGACAGGCACGGGTGTTCCCGTGATCGCACGGCACTCGGCGGCCGCGCTGGTGGTGTGCGGCGGATCACTGGTTTGGGTTGGACGCCCCAGCTGGGTCAGGGGAAAGACAAGCCATGTGGGGAGATGGGCAATGATGCGATCGGGTTGGCGATCCAAGAAAGATAGCTTTGCACTTGCACTAGTGTGTGCACTAGTGACGCCGGATAGATGGGTAGAGCAGAGCAGGCATTATTGGATTATGATCTCGCTCGTTTTAATTATAGTTTCTATGAGTAATAAATTGTCTTTTATACTCAATTCTCTCTAATGCAGAGTTTTTATAGTAGTTTCTATATAAATTAAAATTTAATAATTTTTTATATATTTTATAAGAGAGAATTATGTCATAAAAATTAGTAAACGTATATTTTGTAGTTTTTTAATGTTTTAGTTTTACTGAAGAGGTGGTTTACCATTGGGAATGCCCTTAGGTGTACTATTGCTCTTTTTTTTTCTAAGATCGTGGTGGCTGCTGAGGACAAGTAGTGCCTGCTCGTTTCCTCTGTTTTTTTTATTTTCTTTATTAAAGTTAAAGGTATACAATGCGTGCTGTATATTGTTTTTTAGGGAGTTTTATGTGTGAAGCTAGTCTTGTATAGGGGTGATTTTGAAGGGCTTCATAAAACCGCACCAAGGGAGCTGCTTTACATTTTGAAACGAACCGACGCCGTCGATGGGTTCAGATTCCAAATCGGGTACTTCGTCTTTCCAGCGCCCACAAAGCATGTCAATATTATTACAGGGCGTGCGAGTAAGAGTTTCAAAAGATTTTTACTCGACCGTGATAAATCTGGCTACAGATTGGCCGAATAACGGTGAAGGCAGCAACAAATCGAAAGCGTATAGAGGGAGCATTGGGCCTCCAAGGTCACGGCCAGAAAGCCCAACAATGGATACCGGGCCACCAACATAAGGTCAACAGAACCGGCCTATTTTCACAAATTATTTCTCACGCAGCTCCATCTTCACTGTCAGAAAAGGGCAAATTCTTTATTAGCTATTTAAAAAATTTGTAGTTTCTTATTAACTACTCAAAAATTTTAATTTCTTTGTCAACCATCACCGGTAATTTTCTTTCCTTATTCGCATATGGGATTTCATGAAGTTCCTAGGTGATCAAACTAGCAGACTGAGGTTGAAACTTCGTAGTAGATCCTGCGTGCATAATAATGTTGCAAAAAGATCACAAAACTCTTAGCATTTCTTTTTTTGAAAAAAAAATATTAGCATTTCTCATTGACGTTAATTCAACCCTTGTCTTAAAGAGCTAGGATATGATCAAATAAAGTGATGCAACAAACAGCTACAAAAGCACTAATCATCGTGCATCTGTCAGAAACAAATTCGACCGAAAGAACAGCAGTCTACACTACGGGAAAAAAAAAACAGCGTACGCCTAGATGGCTCAAACAGTCGAACTAGTGCGTACAATAATCAGAACCCTACGGTGTTTGTGCTAGAGCCAGACCACCGTCTGTTGGGCGCCCCACTCGCCCGGTACGCCCCTGACGCCGCCGCCGGCCGCTGGTTGGCGTTACTCAGGTACTGGCGCACCGGATCGTTGTTCGCGGCGGGAGCGGGGGCGGGGATCGGCGCTCCGGCCACCACATACTGCTGCACCACCAGCAGCGACACCGACATCGAGAAGTCCGACGACACGAGCAAGTCCCCTATGGGCCCCAGCTCCGGGTTCTCCATCCACTCCTCCAGCGCCGATGTCATCGGTGACCCGGCCTCGCCGGGGCGTCGCCCGACGATGTAAAGATTGTGCAGGCTCGTGTCCATGCTCCGGATGGCGGCCACCGTGTCCTCGCTGTTGGCCACCGTCTTGAGGGAGTAGGATATGGCGCTGTTGCCGTGGTTCCGCGACCGGAACTCGTTGAGGTAATCCTCATCCATTTCCGCTTCGCTTTTGCTGCCCTCCTGGTTGATGGTGATCGCGCGCGAGTCCACGTCCGACGGCCGGTACGTCGAGCTGGGGACGGACATTGTGTGGCCCGGGGGGAGGAACCGCACGATGGTGAGGCTGACACCAGGGTGCTCCACCATCCTCCACGCGTAAGCGAGCGCCTCGCGGTCATCGGGCCCGCCGAAGAAGAAGAGCGCGACGTTGTGCTCGGAGGCCATGCGCGCCGCGGCGGCGCTGAGGCCGCGGTCCACGAGGATGGCGACCGAGCACGGGGAGGTGGCCAGGAGGCTCTCGTTGAAGGAGCGGATGTTCGGGTTGATGGGCTCCATGCCGCCGTCCACCGTCTGCTGCTTGTGGAAGGGGATCACGATGAGGGAGACATGCTTGTCCTCCGCGAGTACGGAAACGTCCTCGTGCATGGTCTCGTACGGCGACACCGCCGCGAGCGTCTGGATGGACACGCCTCCTGTGCCGCGCAAACAAAAGAAGCGCGCTCTGCCTCAGCTTAAACATCAACATTCCTTACCTTGTGGAGTACAATTTTTGGAGCCAACAGAAAGCAACAAAGTTTGTTCGTGCGCACTGACCAGTGTGCCTCTCGTACTCCTCGAAGGCGTTGAAGATGTGATCCGTCACGGGGGGCAACGAGGAAGCCGAGCCGCTCCGGCTCTGCTTCGAAGCTGAGGCCGCGGCCGCGGCGAGCATGTTGGAGGCGCGGCCCGTGAGCTCGACGAGGTGGAGCGCGTAGATGAAGATCGGGGAGCGCTTGTTGGGGTTGGAGAGATCGAGCAGCGAGAGCACGGACGGCACGTTCCGGGTGGTGTGCACGCAGGCCAGCATGCGAAGCTCGCTGTCGTGCCTGATGCGCTGCAGGTTCCGTCGCTTGTACCCGACGAGGCGCCGCTTCGTCCGGTGCACGCCCAACACCACCGGCGTCACCAGCGTCGTCATCGCCACCGACACCAGCACCATCACTGCAAACGACTCGTCATCCAGCACCTGAAGTACAAGTAGATCGGCCGGTTATTGCCTATACATACATGTCGCGCACGATTTGTAGAGAGTAATGGTCGTGTCGAAAATCAAAATGATCAGCGATGTATCAACCTCTTTGTCTCTTCCAATATTGAGCACGATCATCTCGACGAGTCCCCTGGTGTTCATGAGGAAGCCAAGGGCGATGCCCTCACGGAACGGCATGGTGTACAGCGCGGCGATGATAATGGTTCCCATGATCTTTGCAAAGCTGGCCATGACGAACACAAGAATGAGCAGGCCGACGGTGATGGGGTCCCGTATCATCCTGATGTTGGTGCGCAGGCCGCTGATGGCGAAGAAGAGCGGCAGGAGCAGACCGGTGACGAAGTCCTCGAGTTTCTCGACCAGGGACACGCCTAGCGGGCCGCTGGGGATGACCAACCCGTAGACGAACGCACCGAAGACCGAGTGTATGCCGATGGCATCGGTGCAGACACCGGCGAGCATGACGCCGGTGAGGATGAGGGAGACCTGCATGTCGCTGACGCCCTCGCCCTCGGGGATGCGGCGAATGAGCCACCACATGCCGGGGCGCACGGCGTAGAAGCAGAAGAGCACGAAGAGCACCCCGGCGAGGAAAACCCAAAGGGAGGACAGCGCCGTGCTGTTCACCTCTGAGATGGCGATGGCGAGCGCGAGCAGGATCCACGCGCACATGTCGTTAATGATGGCGGCGGACATGGCGATCCTGCCGAGCTCCGTGTTGAGCAGCTTGATCTCGGCGAGGATGCGGGCGAGCACCGGGAACGCCGTGACCGAGAGCGCGACGCCGAGGAAGAGCAGGAAGGAGGTCTGGTGCACGTTCCGCGACACCTGGTGCCGGAATACGAAGGACGTGGCGATGCCGATGCAGAACGGCAGCGCCATGCCGGCGATGGCCACGAACAGCGCCTTCTTCCCGGACCGCCGGATGACGTCGATGTCCATCTCCAGGCCGACCAGGAAGAGGAAGTAGAGGAGCCCGAGGTGCGCCACCGTCTCCAGCGGCAGCAGGCTGCGCTGCGGGAACACCATGTTCGCCCATACGTCCACCTGCCCGAGCAGCGACGGCCCCAGCACCACGCCGGACTGCGCGCACAGATACATTATTTATTCACGGCTAATTGGTTATTATACGGCTCATTTTTGGTACTAGGAAGCAGAGGACGTACGAGGATCTCAGCGATGACGCGGGGCTGCCGGAGCGGCTTGAGGAGGATGACGAGGAAGCGCGTGGTGACGACGATGACGGACATCTGGAGGATGAAGAGCGGGAGCGAGAACTCGAGCGGGTTGACGCCCTGCCAGATGCCGTTGGTGGTGATCATCATGGGCGAGTAGCACACCACCGTGGCGGAATCCTTGGGCATCGTCTCGTTCCGGACGTGCGGCAACGTGTTGGTCGGCATGGACTCCATCTTCGCGCATGGCACGGCGGCCGGAGCCCGATGAGCTCGCCCTCGCCCTAGCCGGTCACCGGGACGCGTTGCCCGATCTCAACTTCTCTGTTCCTGCCGCTCGCGAGTGACTCTGGCTTCAGGAGAATGTGGCGAGCAGAGTAGAGCAGAGGAGGCTCGAGGAATGGGTCAAACAGGAGAAGGAACAGAGGGACGGTCCGCTGCTTGCCATGTTGTTGCTTTGTTCACTGGTAGCCCGGGGACTTCGGAGTCGAGGTCGTATGTCTGATTTCCATTGGTCCGTGCGCGGCTGGGTTTCTCCACACCAAATTGTTTTTCACAGGCCAACTAAAGTGGGCCGCTAGCAGCACCGAGTGTTGAGACAGCAGACCTGGCCTAGCTGCTAGTATACGGCCCACTGTCAAAACCCCGCTTCGCACGGCCTAGATTGGCCTGGCACGGCCACACTGAGGCGAGAAGAATGGGCATTTTTCTTCAAAATTTTTTAATATCGCGATCCGCCCTCGGCTTCACGGCTCACCTGGAGCTGATTACACGCGCAATTTACGAGGTGCTCGTCGACAGTGTTGACAAGCTTCCACGTGCAGCGCGTGGAAACCGCTGTGAACACTAGGAGTACCGTATTTCGAACTTTAACAAACCTGCTCTATAACGAGATCTGAGATGCACCAACGCTGAAGAGGGGACTGAGCCCCCGTTTGGCACGGCTCACTGAGCGGCTTTTGCCGCAGCTCGCTGCATAAGCCGTGCCAAATGCAGATGGCATAAACTGCTTCAGCAACAAAAGGAGGAGAAGTCGGTTTTAGAAATGAACGCGGAAGAAAAGCTACGATTCTGTAGCTTATGCGGCTCACGTCCGTGTCAATCCCATACTTCAACGAAATTATTCAATCTGCCATCCTTTGCTTCCCCATCTTTTCCGGCGACCTCGAGCGGCGACGGTGATGGCCCGACGTTGTTCCTAGTATGTGACCGGCTGCTGCTCCTCCAAGGTGTGTGAGCGCGCGGCGGTGCAGGCCAGTGCCGGCACAACAGTAGAGACCATAAGCGGCAGCAGCAGATGCCTTTACCAGCGGCTGCAATGGAGGCCATCGAAGAGAGAGAAAAGAATGTCTCCTCCAAGGTGTGTGAGCGCGCGGCGGTGCAGGCCAGTGCCGGCACAACAGTAGAGACCATAAGCGGCAGCAGCAGATGCCTTTACCAGCGGCGGCAATGGAGGCCATCGAAGAGAGAGAAAAGAATGGTGCAGACTGCAGAAGGTTCTACCAACGGGGGAAGTGATGAGAGAGCGAGAAATAAAGTGGGGCCAAGGAATCAATGCTACAATTGATTTTATTCTACCAACGGGGGAAGGTGATGAGACAGTGGCTGGTTGGTGTGCGTTACAAGATTCAGAGCCCCGCTAAGCGCCGATCAAGAAGGCAGGAGGAAAGGCGGGTTTGCTTCGCTTCCAGAACACGCCACAACTCGCTGCGCCAGAAGTACGACGCGCGGCGTGCGCCAAAACGCCTACGCCACAATCCGGCAGAGGTTCGACTTTGCCACAGGTGCTCCGTTCAGTTTCCCACGTCGTAACTCGCCGAATGTGCGGTGGATGAATTGCTCGTCAAAATCACGGTGTCGCCGTAACGGTGGTTTGGTTAAGTATGACCGTAAAGCAAACAGGCTCGAAGTATCTCAAAGTCAGTGTAGTAATAATAAATTAGGATAAGTGAGCTATTCTGTATTTCAGTCGTTTTAATACAGAGTACTCGTAATTTACACGTAATTATATTTTTTTTCATAATAAAGATGTAGTTTAAATCTGCAACCCTCTTGAAGTTTAATGAAGAAGTAATGTGACACCCGTGTTTTGGCAAAAAAAAAAAATTTCAGTTGCACGGGTGGGATTCAAAATTTCGGAACCGAGCTCAGTAATTTTTTTGAAACAATTCGAGTGGATTTTGAAATTTTCAAATTTGAATTCAAACTTCAAAGTTCAAGTTCAAAATATTAAAAAAAAGTTGTAAAATAAATTTTCCCTCTAAAATTTTTTGCAAAGAATTGAATTTAGGAAATTTTTCTAAAATTTTATTTGAAAGTTAAATGGCCCAAATGAAATATTTCTTTTAACAATGATTACCTTTTTTAAATTTTATGAAATAAAATGTATTTTGATTTTGAACTTGGGACCAAAATAAAAGTTGTTCCATTTGAAAAGTTCTACCAATCTTCAAATTTTCAAGTTTAATTGAGCTAAAAAATTGTGGATTTCGAAGCACAACAGCAAGCAACACAGAAAAATCTGAATAATCCAGGAAAAAGAAAAGGGACGCGGAAACCGCCTGTCAGCCTCACTGCTCATGTTTCTCCAACCTCCAGCGGACACGGCGCACACCAGGTGCCTCCGCCTCGCGCCTACCTGCGTGCATGCACGCCACAACGCTGTGGACGTGTCCCTCCCCTTCAGTGCGCCGAGTAGTACTCTCCCTCTCTCGGCCGAGTTCTCTCTCTGGCTCGCTAAGTTCACGCGGCCGGCCATCTCTCTCTCTTTGGACACCACCGACGAGCCCCCGATTCCGCACCACCCCAGTCCCATTTCCTCGACGAGAAGCTGCTCCATTCACGTCTCAAGCCTTCCCCGGCGTTAGCCCCGCTCCCTCACGCCGAGCTGCCCCAATTCGAAGTTTCCCCCAAATTTTGTCAAGCTTCACGCCACCGGCAGAACATCCTCCAAATCCGACCACCATCGGTGCAATATACTTCGGTTCCTCTCTGATCCTTGTAATCCACCCCCGAGGACATCTTTTGAGTAAGATAATCGACGGATTTCTCAAACTTTGGGTCAGGATTTTGAAGCACCAACCTCGCCAGCCGCCTGCACTTCCCCACCCCGCCGGTGAGCACCATTGCCCGGGCCTCTTCGACGTCTACATCACCCGTGCCGGCCTTCTTGGTGCTCTGTGGAAGCTCTAGACAAAGGAATCTTCGGGTTTCGTCAACTCTCGTGACCGCACGAGCTTGCCGAACCTCGTCTCGGCCCGCCTCTCGCCGTCGACTAGTTTTCGGTGAGGGTCTCCGCCCGACGTCCTCATTGTCAAACTCCCCTCGCCCCGTAGATCATTTTGGTGCTTGTAGCAGGGTGTTTAGCCACCAACGACCGCCTCTCCTGCGAGCGCCGTCGTTGGCCGGCCAGCCACGGCCATGGCTGGGAGCCGAGCTCCCAAGCCGGCCGGATCCTCTGTGGCAGCCGAATCCGGTGCGGCGTCCCAGTGCCGCACCGTGTGGCCTCCTTCTTTGGGCCGGGACCCCAAATGGGCTGCCTTCCTCTGAGGCCCAGCTTGGCCAGGCCCATTAGGCTGAAATTTTATTTAATATTACGAAATGATTTATTTATTGTTCAGAAAATGGTTTAAATTTGTAAAATCCGTAGAAAATTCATTCTAACTGGGAAAATTATGAAATAATTTTTGTAGGATCCTCTCAACTAGAACAATATTCTGAAGCTAACTTTTTTCATTTTATGCATAAAATTATTTCAATTAATTTAGATCATATAACCAGTCATTAATGCATTATTATTACTCTTTGGCATGATAAAATTTTGAAAAAAATATACTTTCTATTTATTTATTCGAACCCACTGCTTAGAAAAAGTTTTATATTTATTTTCATCAAAAATAAGTTTATAAATGATTTATTGTGTTAAAATGGTGTTTAATTCATTACAAATTCATTTGATTTCAATAAATTCTGAAAATTTGTAAAAAATTAGTTTATAACCCCTCTGATGTTTTGAGTTTTCAAATATAATTTATTGAAAGTTTATAACCATGTTTACTAATGTTCTTCAAAAAAATAATAAATTATCATCACGTGTGCATATTTCGGCACTTATGCATATCATTTTATTATGTTAGGAGCCGAGCTAACTGAGGAGTTCGTCAACGTTCCGTTCGGCAAAGAAGCTAATTGCGAGCCAAGCCCAGACAAGCCTCGTTGTATTAACTTTTTTTAAATATTTTTTTATCTCTGTGTATAGTTAGTGATGTACTGTGCATTAGGTTTATAGAGTTGATTGCAAACTTAGATTGCATAATAGTTACTTGGTTATGTCTTTGATACAGGAAACTCGATATAAAGCTATGCTATAAGTCATAGTTAACGGTAGAAGTCGAGTGAATGAAAACTTCTCTCGTGAGATATAGGTTATCCCCTTTGGTTTGAAAGTATTGCATAAATAAGGAAGTTGATTTAGTGGTATCACACAAGATGATGAAATGGAGACCGAACAGGTGTGATATATAGGATGGCTTGGGAAGTTCGAGCCTTCACGATAGTAGCCCTGTCTGTGTCGGTTAAGAACCGTACCATTGTCGGCTCTGCTGAGCAAGTTTGAACAGTACTAATTATATACTGGATATATGGGCCCCGGTAAATCGATGTAGCTTGAACCGCAGCCTTGTGCAGATGTACCCCACCATTCCTAGCAGATTGAAATAGCATCTGCAAAGGGGTTGTACCACACAAGTCGCTATTGTATAGGGCCCTTTTGCCTGGGACAGTGGTCGCGGACCGACATGGCAGTAGGCTTGTGAAAGGTTGCTGCGTACGACTTTCGAGAATTGCATACGTGTCATGTAATCAGATTTCTCTAGCTGATGTAAATCGATTATAATCGCTGCCTCTCACAGTAACGAGTGCCACTTACCTCACTGAGTCGCATCGTAGTAAAAAGTGGAACAAGTGTGAAATAAAAAAGTATTATGGTTTGTTGGACATATGATTGTTATAAATTGTTTGACAAACCATGATTGTGACAGTTAATATTGCAAATTAAATTTATATTCTCTTACACTTAATTTGCTGTTAAAACTTGAAAGTAAAGATCCACTTTTAGTGCTAGTTTTTACAAACAACTATCTCATATGAGTCGCGCTTATCATATTTTTAGAGTCAGTTGTAGTTGATAATATTGACAGGCAAGATTTGCTGAATATTTGAATGCTCAGGGCGTAGCTCTATTGTTTTTTTTTTTTCAGGTTCCCTCTCCTTCCCTCCTCTGGACTAACAGGTAAGAGCGACCTCCGAGGGTGGCTTTGTTTGTTGTGAGTCCTGCTCACCGCACTAAGCTCTTGTGTGCAGCTAGTAGGTATATCGTATGGGTTTGATGTTACCTTAAACTTAGAATATAAGAGTTCATTCACTTTCGTGTTTTTTAAAACTCTGGTTTGTAACTTAATCAACTGTTTGTAATATATTTTATCGCGCTTGAGTTATACTGTTGATCCTCGGTTCGCCGAGTGACATTCGATAAGATTCTGTGATCGATGAATCGTCTCTTTCGAAAAGCGGTCTATCACAAGTAAACGATTTGCCGCGGCCAGTGATGATCCAAGAGTCAGTTTTCTGTCACTAGCTCTGAAAGTTGTGTTAAATTTCAGGGGAAACTAATATATTTGCGATTCTATTTCTTACCGTATGAATTCTATCCCTAAAAATAAAAAAAGTGCTGAGTCAATTTTGCTTTGCTGCCAGAATGCTGGTTTCAATATAACAGCAGGAACCGGAATTCTGTATAGCACAGACTGCACCGAGTGATTGTAGTGCTTGAAACTACTAGCCAGTTTCCTACTAGCAGAATCACCATGTTCGCTCATTTTTGCATTGTACGCATATCACAACAATATTTTAGGACTCGGACGGCAAAGCTCCTTTCTGAATTTAAGGGTCGTAAGGAAGAACTGGACCAGCAGTACCTTTAGCAACGTATCTTCCGAAATTAGTTGACCCATCTAGAGCATTACCGGCGTATGGGAAAGGTGGATGCATAGAAGTTGGCGGTGAGAGTGAGGGAGTGCGACATGGAAAGGGACCTGGCGGCGGTCGAGGACCTCGCAACGGCGGACTGAATTTCTTAAAAGAATTCTTCATTTGGCCCCCTTTAAAATTGAACAATTATGGATATAAATGGTTACCTAATACTTCATCTGTTCACTTTTATTTACTGTACTAGCTCTCAAAATTTATTTTTAAATATCGTCTTTCTCACCTCTCTTTTTAAGTATTTTTTCTCTTTTTTTACCACATATTTTCACTTCTCAATATACTTTCTTTATTTACAGTTTTTTTTGCCTGCATCCTCAGCCTTAGGGTTTCCCCTTCTCATAGGTATTGCCGCTCGCTTCCTTTGCTCTCGAGTCTTGGTTCAGTTCACTTTTTTTTTCTTTGTTCTTCTTTTTTTAGACGATTCACTTCATTTTCATGCTTGCCTAATCGCACGTGCTAAGGGTGAGCCCTCACCATTCTGGCGTGTTGGCCGGACTCCACTCGCGCATGGTTCCCGAGCCTGCGCCGTGGCGCCGGCCCCGCCACATGCGTGGTTTGAACGAGTGTTATCGGTGCGCTCGACTCGCAAGCAGCTGGGGATAGCGACCGAAGCTGGTGAAGCAGGTTGAGTGGTGCCAAGCGCGCTGGTTGGTGCACGCGGCGTTGCTGGCGCTCTTCACTGGCCGGTTCGGGTACGTGCCGTTCCGGCGGCCGGACTTCCTGGGCCGGCCAGTGCACGCGCACAGCGTGCCCGTCCCGCGGGCGCACCGCATCTAACAGCTGCCACCGACGCTGGCCGCGGTGACCTACGCGCGCGTACTCCCGCCTCAGGCCACAGAGTTCCTCCCCGCCCACATGACGGCGCTTCTCGCGCACAAGCTCACGCTCGGCACGTTCGTGGCCGTCGAGAGCAGCCCGGACCCGTCCCTGCCTCCATCATTCGTGGTGCTCAGCGTGTGGGACTCCACCCGGTCCATGCACCTCCGCGTGCGCGACGCACCGGCGCTGCTCACGCGTCGCTCGCCGCGCTCTGCGCTCTCGACCGTGCCGCACCATGGATGCGCGTGCCCTCCATCCCCGACATCTTCCGTCCGTTCGGCGCCTACCTCCTCTACGGGCTCCGCATGTCCGGCCGGGCTGGCCCCGAGCTGCTCCGCATGCTCTGCGACCACACCCACAACGTCGCTCACAAGAACTGGCCTGCGCCATCGTCGCGGCCGACATCGCGCTGGACGATTCGGCGACCGCCGCCGCCGTGCCAAGCTGGCGCCGCTTCTCTTGCGACGAGGACGTCTGGTGCGTCAAGAGGCTCGACAAGAATAACAATGCTAGTAGCGACGAGGACGATGACTGGGCGGCGTCGGTGTCGCCTGGCACCGTCCTGTTCGTTGACTCCAGTGGTGGAATTGGACGGAAAATTTGGGGGAGAAGGGCGATCAATCCGTTTCCCATCAGAGTGATCTTGAGCCGCCGTCTATCTGCATGCTACTGTGATATCTCTGGAACAGCCGAGAAGACGTCGCCCTATCACGGTTCACGGCTAGATGAGTGCTCTGCTGGGTTCCTCCCTCCGCTCCAAATTGTTTTCACAGGCCAACCCAAATGGGCCGCTAGCAGCACCAAGTGTTGAGACAGCAGACCTGGCCTAGCTGCTAGTATACGGCCCACTGTCACAACCCGTCTTCGCACGGCCTAGGTTGACCTGGCACGGCAACAGCTGCGAGAAGAATGGGCATTTTCTTCAGAATTTTAATATCGCGATCAACCCTCACCTGGAGCTGATTACACGCGCAGTTTACGAGGTGCTCGTCGACAGTGTCGGCACGCTTGCACGTGCAACGCGTGGAAACCGCCGTAAGCATCTCTTTCGAACTTCAACAAACCTGCTCTAACGAGATCTGAGATGCTCCAAAGCTGAACAAGGGACTGAATCGGATGGCGCGCCACAGGAAGAAAAAACGGCAATGGACCAGTGGTTCTCTCTTCTGATTCGATGCTGGGAAAAGCGCGTTCGTGAAAACCTTTCCGGTTTGGCGCAAGGTGAGTGCGACAGGAGAGAGAAACAGTAGCGGAGCTGGTGCAAATGCCTGCCTAATCTTCCAGGTGCATCGCGTCGTGGCAGGGTGCGCTGTTGTGTATACGTGCGCAGCAGGCAGGGAACGATCCGCGTTTCGCTGTCGATTTTCCGGCAATGGGAAGATGCGAGTTTGCCGGAGGAGGACACGGTTCTTCCTTTTCGGATGTGGAGTGTCCGGTCACCTCGTTCGCAGTCCCCCTCGAAACGGGAGCTGAGCTTATCTTCGTTTTCGGGACACGGGGACACTGCATTGCAAGACGGCTTGCAAAAATTCCGGGTATTTGCGTGTCGCGAGCTCAACGGTGCGTCGGCACCTGGGGCCTGGGGGAGCTGGCCTCTCTTTCCTCGCGCGGTCGCGCCTCTCTGATGCCGGCCAATGTCGGAGAGGGGAAACAATACACGGAAACCAGAAGCAAGCAGATCCCGAAAAACAGCACGCAGGCACGCCGCACGCCCTATTCTTCTTGTTGCGCGGAGAGAAGAGCCGAAGACGAAGCCACCCCGAAACGAGAGACGAACAATCAAAAGAAAAAAAAATGGAAAGAAATACACCCAGCCTCCCAGAATAAGGAAACCCAACTGGAGCGCGGCAACGCCCTCCGTGCGTGCCTCCCTCGCCGCTCCTCGCGTCGCCTATCACCTTCCGTGGAAACCCGACCATCCCTCCGACTTCCTCTCCATACTTCCCGCTCCTCCCGCTTTGACCTCTTCCTCCTTCTACCTCTACCTCTCCTCCCCTCCACCTTCCCAACCACCTCGCGGCACCAGAGAGCGCAGCGACACCGACCGATGT